>PVJX010009616.1:0-60377 GCA_004027295.1 Dolichotis patagonum | reverse complement strand
GGAGATGTAAGCCCTGGGTCTGGTTATCAGAGATGGTACTGATGTTCCTTTGATAGAAAAGTAAGGCTTTGAGTTTGGCCAGTGCTCTTTGGTTCAGGGGGACATGTAGGCCACAAGGAACAGCAATATGTTAGGCCCCAGGTGGAATCATGAGGTCTCTATCAGAGCTTGTCCTGCTGAGACAGAGCTTTATTTTGCTCCCATATTGCCCCTGTTCTGGAGTATGTTCCATCCCTTCAGCTCTAGCAAGACCCCAGACCCTTGTTCCAATCTGTGATATCTGACCAGGGCTGCTGCTCATTGCTGTGTGGACCTGGTGGAGTGGGCCTCACACCCATAGCTGGTCCCCAGAAGGCTGCTTTCTCTAAGTGAAAACTCAAGTAGAAGGTGTTTGCTAACACCCATGCCATAGGATGTTAATAACTGATTCCCCTGTGGGGGTTGAATTATAGAAGTTGTGCATGAATCGGCTAAGGGATCACAGAATGTAGTCTTTTTTAGGCCTTCTGGTGTTGAGGATCTCATTAAAGGTGCAGAATAAAATTACCTGAGGACATTGGCCTCAGACTGGCCTGTTCCCATTATATTCCCTCCCTCTTACCTTCTTCTTCCCCAAACACCAGCAGGAGAAAACATTTACCCCTCCTCCCTTCTCGTAGAACAATGCTAAGGGCTTGGATTTTTTTTTCTCATACTATAAACCCATTTAATTATTTTATGAACATGTATCTCCCCCCTTCTAGGTTACTTGTGGCCTGCTGATCATACTCTTTATGAAACAGCTGGGAGGACAGGTGGGTTGTAATCTGTGGGTAGCCGACACTCAGCAGCTGCCCGAGGATCATGTGTCAGCCTTGTAATCCTGCTCTGTGCACCCTGGAGTTACCATGTGGGCTCAGGAGGGCTCACCCTCTCCATTGGACATGAGGAGGTGACTCAGGTCCAAGTCAGGGTTACAGCTAGCCCTCCTGGTAAACAGCTCACCCATCCTTTCTGGGCTCTTCTCCTCAGGATTTCAACAGCATCACAGAAATAGCTATTTTGCTCATGGTTATTTCCCAGACCCAAATGATTTGTTGAAGTCACTAGAAGGCTGCTTGTCTCTTCTAAGTCCGTCTTTTCTCCTAAAGGGCAGATGAAAAGGCACAGAGCTTTGCACCTGTGAGGCTGTTTTCATCCATCCAGCTTGGCTTCTGAGGGTCACTTGAGGCGGGCTCTACCTTCCCCAAGACAGCGGCAGAGGCTGTGCAGAGCTGGAGGCCCACACAGAGCTGGAGGCCCACGTGAACACAAGCAGCAGTAAGAAAGGGAGGGGACGGGAGGGGATGGGTGGACTGGGGTGGGCCAGCTGCTCCCTGCTTCTTTCTTCTCTCTCTCTCTCTCTCTCTCTCTCTCTCTCTCTCTCTGTGTGTGTGTGTGTGTCTAGTAGAGCTTGTCACAGTATTTGTGATATGCTGCTTCTTACAGTGAAGAAAGGAAGGGTGAGAAGGGGATGCCAGTCTCTCATCCTGGCTACCCCTTCTGCTTGCTGCCTCTGCACCAAGAATGTCCTCTCTCCCTAAGACTCTGTCATTTCCTGAGCAAGAAGGAGATGGTCCATGGTCCTTCCTTCTTTAGAGGGGGAGGAAGGGTGTGGTTGGTATTGACAGCTGGGCTCCAGGTTCCCTGCCCAGGCCTGGAGTGCCCTCAGGAGTGTTTGAGGGCTTGGACGATCTTCTGAGAGGTGGCAAGGCAGGCTGGGCCACAGACAAATCTTGGTGAGATGAGCCCAGTGGCCTGGTGAGGCCTGATGTGGGATTCAGAATGGAAGCCCCCCAAGGTGATGATGGTATCCCTTATTCTACTCTGCTTTCAGGCCTCTGGTGTTGGAAGGAGCTGGTGGCTTATCTCTTGTGGTTGCCCAGGATAGCTGAGGAGAGCAACTGCTTTAGTTTTCTCTGATGAAGGCTTGGAGCCAGGCCAGGACACTGCCTTTGGGCCATCACAAGCATTTTGTCTCGGATATCCAACTTCACCTGGGGGCTTTAGGATCTTGGAAATTTTCCATTTCTATTTCATATCCAGGGAAGAATTTCCAGCCTAGACTTTTCCTGCTCACAGATATGCAAAGCAGAGACCTCCCACCCTAGCTGCAGGGCTGCAGCTAGCTGCTTTTATATGGACTCAGCTCAGTGTCCAGGCAGCACACAGCACAGGGTCGAGTGCTTGCCTGTGTGGCACCCTCAGAAGCAACCATGGAGTCTCCAGAGTCAGACTCAGGTCTGTGTTGTGGGTTCTGTCAATCAGCATCTGGCAAGAGCAGGAGACACTTTGACTTTACAGGAGGGGATCTTGGTGGTGCTGCACTTCTTTTCAGGAGACGCTGCGGTGCCATGCAGAGTTATTGTATGTTGCAATTGGCAGCAATTTAGGGCTTTCTAACTGACATTTCTTCACGCTCATTGCAGGGTGTTGTATGTCACAGTGAGATAAGCTGTATTGCTAGCTGACCTATGCCGGTGAATTCACAGTTAAGCCTTAGAAGCCTGCTGGCTTCAGCTGACAAATGGTTGCAAGACAGATGTGATCAGGCAGCTGGATCTGAATTCTGCCTGGGCATTTGCAGAGTGGGCTGTCCTTGGGAGACCTGACTGGTCTGAGAGGCGAAACAAGCTCTGGAGAGGGCAGGTGGGAGCAGTCTGCCTAGGATGTTCAGAAGACAGAACAGACATGCAGTGGGCTGCAAGGCCTACCTGGGTTGCTCTTAGTCCATACCTCAGTCCTTACCACTTGTTTAAAACAGTGGAAGAAGTTGTGCAGGCGATTCATACTAGCTCTGTAAAGAAAAGCGTTCTGTGGGGAGATAGCACTCTGTGGTGGTGGAACCCTTAATGTGTGTTGTGAATCTGGACTGGGAGGCTGTGCAGTATAGCATCTCCCTCACAGGAGACCATAGGCCCTGTGTTACCAGAAACAGGTTTTGTGTTTTGATTTTTCATGGGCTTAGTTTGAGAAAAAGGGATTTAAGCTTCTTAAGCTGGAGAAGGAGGGGGAAGATCTTTTACAGAAAGATATATCCTGAAAAAATATGTTTTGTTGACTTGAGCAAGCTAAAAATGCTTTTGAGACAAACACAGAGCTCTTGGGCAAGAACCTCAGACAAGAAGGACCCTGCCAAATGCCTACTCCTGAGGGGCTGGATGGGATGTCTGGTCAGGCTGTGTGTTTGTGGGAGGGGAAGGTGGTGGGTCACTTCTGCACAGGGTAGAAGTTTAGGTAGAGATGGGTCTCACTGGCTCACCTCCTTTTGAGCTGGCCTCTTGTGTGGCCAGTGGGGAAGGGCCCTAACTGCCAAAATCTATTAGAACAATGGGGGCAAACCTACAGCACACATGCCATAGCTGGCTGTTCATTATCATTGAAATCTCTAAAAGATTTGCCATCACTGTGCTAGACTAAGGAGTTTAATTTATTTTTATTATTTTTTATAAGGTCTTAAATCTTTTTATTTTCTTCCTCTGTGTCTATTTAAGAGATGACATGATAGCATTGTTAATTATCAAAATAAGACCCTCTCATATACAGACTTCCTTCCCATCTGATCATTTTGACTGCCTGTCTCGCCTGATCCTAAGCATAAGCATCTTTATACCCTGTAATCTAAGTGAGGGTACAGTTTCATGTATTTATTTTTGTCATTGACTATTTTTTCACAAGATTTTAAAAATGTGGTTGTTCCATCCTTACAAGTGTAAAGCTGGTTGCTTTACAGTTTGTTTTCCGAAGAGGATACGCTCAGATTCAGATGTTTTAAAGTTCTTTATGTAAAGAGTGCAGGTAAACATCCTTGTGCTTTTTCCTTCCTTTGGACGCTTGTAATGGAATTTCTAGAAGGAGGATTGCTTGGTCAAACAGTGTGGCTTTTTATGGCATTTGTTGCCCTTTGCCTGGCCCTGGTTGGTGTTTACCCCTGAGATGTGATGTGAAGCTTTCGGATGCCTCCTTAACCTGTGGACTTGGAGTTAGGGGACGGGACCCAGCTTTGCTCTGGCCTGACTGAGCCTGGTGTTTTACACTGTACCAACTTTCTCTCCCCTGTCACCTTCTTCTTGGAACCTCTGTATCCATGGTCCTTGACTTCCCCTTCTCTTTGCCATTAGGACGTGAAATCTCCCTTGTCAGTGCTGTTCCTCTTCCTCTTCCCGGCTGGTCCTTTGTTATCTTGGGTCTGCTCCCTGGACCAGCCCAGATCAGCCCAGCTGCTTGCTGAGGTGGCTCCTCTCACCTGCTGCCTCCTACTTGGCAGGGCTGAGTGTGGAAGGAAGAGGAAACTGGTTTTGGAGTTAAGTGGCTTCTGGACACACCTCTGAATGCCCATTACCAGCCTGCTGTCCTCCTTCCTGTGTGTCATGAATTAGCCCCACACGCTGCAGAGAAAACCAGAGGAGCAAGCTGCCCCAGGCACCGGAAACCTCCCTGGTGCCTAGGATTGCCCCACTTAGAACTGAAGAACCTTGCAGACCACTTAGCCTCATCCTTTAATCTCTCAGATGATAACATTGTGAGGCCGGAAAATGACTGTCCCTAGTTATCCCAGTGAGCCCTCACTCCTGTGTAATTGATTCCTTTCTCTCCAGGCAGAGCAGGTCTCACCTGTCTGTCAACAAAACCACTTGTCTCTTAAACCAGCCTTCAAGAAAATGTGGTACTAGGTATGCAGGAAACTCCCTTTCTGTTAAAATCCTAGGGAAGGCAGAGGCAGCATCCAGCATTGTATAGGGCTTGTGGTAAGTGTTGTGTTATGTTGGGGAGCATGAGGGAACCTTGTCTTGTACCCCAAGGGGCACAGAACAGTAGCACAGGGTAGTGGTTAAGGGTGCAGATGCAGTGACTGCGTGTCTGGGTTCAAATTTCTGAGCAGAGTCTCAGAGGTGAAAGGGACAGGGGGAGAAAGACAGAGAACAATCCAGACTTCTGTCAGTTTATTTCAAGTATGATCCTGGGTAGATCTGCTTTCTATACCTTCATTTTCTCAACTGTAAACAGGAATAGTGAGATTGACTGGGTTAATAGGTATAAAATGCTTGGCAGAAAAAAAATAGATATGAAAAGAAAGCAGGCAAGCAAGAAAGGAAGGAAAAAAGAAACTAAGAAAGAGAGGAAGAAATTGGGAGATTAGGAAAGCCTCCAATATACAGAGATGTGGATAGGAATGAATTTTCATCAGAGTAAAGGGGGCCCTGTTCAAATCCTTTGTTGTATTTGTTAAGTCTTATTGAAGGGTTCTGGAGGGCTCAGGGCACCGTGGAACTGTGTGGCAGCAGATTCTTTCAGCAAAAGGCCTTGTCCCTTGACATGCAGATTGCAGCTGTGGATTTCCCAGGGCTCTTGTAGTATGGTGGGGCCTTAAACTCACTGTTCATCCTGGAAGCCTTGGTCTTCCCTCCCTGAAGAAGGGGAGCAATGGCTGCTAGTGTTGCAGCCCTAACACCCTCCTCGCGGTCTAGAGCAGGGAGGGTTCTCAGCTCTCTCCTGCCCTCTCTCAGTCCTGGAAGTGAAGTCAGGAGCTCAAGGCCACTGTGTGCTGTTGAGTCCCCAAGGTTGGGAAAATGAACAGTGGCTTTCTCATGAAATGCGAGAGGCCCTCTGCGCCTCACACCCAATTACTTACAGAGCTAACTTTGAAAGTTGGCCTGCTAGGTCTGTTCTGGGAATTCCTGAGTGGACAGCTGAGCCAAGGCCCAGGTGGAGCGGGGCCGCACTGCTGTGCCGCCTGCTCTCCATACTGCGACCCAGAGCATCCAGATGGCTGATGCTTCCTCTTTCTTTGCTCTCAGAGATGCCGCGCCAGTTCCCCAAGCTGAACATCTCGGAGGTGGACGAGCAAGTCAGGCTCCTGGCTGAGAAGGTGTTTGCTAAAGTGCTGCGAGAAGAGGACAGCAAAGATGCCCTGTCCCTCTTCACCGTCCCTGAGGACTGTCCCATCGGGCAGAAGGAAGCCAAGGAGCGGGAGCTGCAGAAGGAGCTGGAGGAGCAGAAGTCTGTGGCGACCGTGAAAAGGTTTGTCCTGGGCTTTCCCGTGGTCAGAGTTGTGTGCGCTGAGGTGGGTCACTCAGGGAGCTGGGGTGTCCCCAAGGCTGGGGTGATTTCTTGACCAGTTCACTCATCACTTGCTTATTGAAGGAAGTCTTGGTGCCTGGGATTGGTGAAAAGATCAAAAGCTATCCTCTCCCCACTGTTATTTTAATAACAAACTGTGTACATGCCATTTCCAAATGACATTTCCCTTTTCTTTTTGGAAATTTGAGGGTTTTTTTAAAGAATCAATTTTCTTTTTTTTCATCACTTGACAGTCATTTGTATTGTTAGCTAACATTTCATTACTTGGCACTTGTTTACATTATTAGTTAGCATTTTTTTTTCTACTTGGAAATTTGAGGATTTTTTTTGGAAACACCGATTATATTTCTTTTTATCACTTGCTACTTGTTTTGCGTTATTAACATTTGCTTTCATTGCTTGGCACTTATTTGAATTATTAGTTAACTTGTTTGGGAAATTTGAGGATTTTTTGGGGAAACACAAATTTTATTTTTTCACTTGATGCTCATTTGCACGATTAGTTAACATTTCTTTTGGGAAATTGGAGGAAACACCAATTTTATTTCCTTTCATCACTTTACACTTGTTAGTTATTAATTAACTATTTGCCAGGCACTGAGCTAGGACTGCAGATGTACCAATCTATAATGCATATGGTCCCTGCCCTGTGGAACTTACAGTGAGTCAATATAATAATTAAGATATTGGACAAACTAATAAAAGCATTACAAATTGTGGTAAGTTCTGTTTCAATCAGGGTCTAACTAGAAAAACAGAAACCTGAGTATTGGTGATAGGATTTTAATGCAAGGAATTGGTTATGATGGTTGTAGAAAGCTGAGTAGCCAAACAAGGGTGAGAGAGGCAGACTAGAGATGGGACACAGTGAGGGCCAGCAGCACCCTGGCTGGGGAGATAAAGAGGTGTTGTGGCTGGATCCCAGGACAGGGTCACCCTGGGGAAGTGGGAACCACGGTAGCCTTTCGGATGGAAACTGGAGGTGAGGAGGAGAGGCAGCTGTGACAGTTTCACTGTGTAAAGGAGTTAGCTGTGTGGTCAGCCAGTGGCATCCTCACAGGTAGGTGAGGGTCAGGGCAGAGGCCCCCAAGAATCTTTAAGGAGGCCTGCTGGTTAGGGTTGGAGCGAGCCGGGCCATGCCCTGCAGCTGGAGGGGAGGCAAGACCCTTTCAGATTGGGCCTTGTGTTCCCTGATGAGAAGTTTGGGGCTCAGTCTCTGTGCAATTCAGGTGCTAATCCTTTCACAACTTATCTCACTTGGGAGAACAGAATTGAAGAGGAAAAAAGCTTTCAAGGAAAATCTAGTGCAGCCACGTCAGGATCACTACCTGATCAACACACCGCAGACCTCAAAAGCTGGTGTCCGGCAACTCTGGGCTCCTCTAAGACCCAGTCAGCGATCAGGCTCTACCGAGGTCCTCCTCATTGCTGAAGGAACCTTCCTGTCTCGGTAGTGTAGAAATCCTTCACTGGCTTTGGAAAGAAGTAACAAACTGACTGCTGGCATAAAGGCAGGAACAGGGTCTCGCCATCTGTAAAACTTGTGCTTACCTTCTTCAGAGGGAAAAGGTTGTGGGGCTGCTGCCAACTCTGAGTGCCAGCCTTGTGCTGGGCAAGGTGGGTGGCTCAGCCCCAGCACTATGCTCTTCTCTGGGAGGAAATAGGAGCATGGTTGTTGGGACCCTTGGCTGTACCTGTAGGCCTGTGGAAAAGTAAGATTGGCTTCAGGACCAGTGTGCTCAGTAGAGCTTTCTGTGTGTGATGAATTGAGCATTTTGGACCCTTCATAATGAGAGAAGGAATCTTGGATTTTTTTAATTAACAGGACTAATAAGTGTCTAATAAGTGTCTGAGGCCATTTTCCATGCACCCTATAGGGTGACCCTGGGCTTGACATTTGCAATAAGACACTGTGTTTTTTTGTTTATCAATGCCCAGGCAAAGGGCAAAATGGAACTTTCTTCCTCTCAGTCCAAAGGATGCTCTGTGGTGTCTAGAAATTGTTCTGCAAACTCCTCCCCAGAGATTTGTCCTGTCCTTTCCTGTTAGGCTGTGGAACCTTGATTTGCATGTTTGCCCCATCTGACTATAGCTCTTTGAGGACTGTATCTGGCTGACGCTGTTTCCCCAGCATCCAGCCTAGGTCTTGCCCCATGTTGATAAGCAGTGGATGTTTGGTAGAGGAAAGACATCTGCCTTTCTCTTTTCCTCAAGTCAGGGACTACCATGTTCTGCCACTGTCGTGCATGATGTGGGACCTTGGGCAAATTAGGAAATGTCTCTGGGCCCTAACTTCCTCATCTGTAGAGTAGGGGTGATAAAATAACTACTGTCATGAGACATTGTGAGGAAACAAGGAATTAACATGTGTAAAGGCTTGGGACACGCCTGAGTTGCAGTGAGCCTTGTAAATGTTGGCTCTCTAGCCTCCTGCTGCTGAGTAGTAGCAGCTGCTGCTGTGGTATTCTTAGCGTGGGCTATGTACGAGGCTAAGCAATTGCATTCTGCTTTCATCCCCACATTAAGTTTATGAGTAGCTATTTTTAGAATCTTGAATTTGCAGATTAGGAAAATAAAGCTCAGGAAAATTGGGTTATCTTGCACAAAGACAAATAGGAAGTAACAGACCAGGGGCTAGAACCCATGTCTTTTGAATCTAGACCCCACGTCTTAACCAGGAGACAGTCACATTTGAAGGTGGAGGGGAGCCTTTGGCTTCTTGGTGTGCAGACACCAAAATGACACTTCTGCTCTTCCCCAGATTATACCTGCTGGCTTCTGAGCCAGCTGCAGTGCCACATGTGCTCACTGGCTTCCTTTCTGAAGGACAGCCCATCTCCTCAACTACCTGCTGTACATTCCAGTGTCTCCTGAGATTACACACACACAGATTTGTCCTTGCATGTCACTACTCACTGCAGGTGCCTTTATGTAGATCTTCAGATGTGAATGTTTTCATGGAGGACACATTCTCCCCAGCTCCCTCTCTGTCTTTTGTCCCTCCCTGGCATTCTGGATATAAATGACAGTGTGGAAACTTCAGGACAGGAACCCACAGAGCTGGATCCAGCTGCAGGTCTCCATATGTGTGGTTTGTAGGCTTTTTGTGTTTCAAACTATGACATAAGTTGGGGTTTCTAGGTTGCAAAAAGCCTTCCCGTGCCCTGGCGCCTCTGAATATCCATGTGCCCAGAGAAGGCTTTCTTTACAATAACTTACCTTTTTCTCTCCTGTCTAAAAAATATCAAATCCAAACAAAGCTCTCATGATGATTTTAAGTCTGATATAAAAGCACAAGTGAGAGCCATGGTAGTAGAAGAGTTTCTTACAAAAAGAAGTTGAGTTGCAAGCAGAAAAGATGAGTAGCTGGTTCACAGTTTCGTTGTCCGGGATTTCCAGCCCCAGGAGCCAAACTGGCTTCACACAGAGCCCTTGTGGGACTGGGGACTGACTCGGGCTGCTTGGAGAAGCACTTGTTTTGTAGGCCAGACCCAGACTGGGAGCTGCTTGTCACAGGCCTGTCTGCCTTAGGAAGATGACATTCGCCAGGTCTCTGCTGGGGCTTAGGATGGGTCAATCGAGGGAGGGCGGGCTGTTAGGAGGTAAGAATTAGGAAATCCCAGTGGTGCCAAGAGCCCTGTTTTGTCCATGCTGAGTCTCCTTTCCAGAGCTTGCCCACCCCATATATGCAAGCATGGGAACACAGCCTGCAGCCAGGGCAACGTGAAAAATTTCTGAGCTATCAAAATGCACAGCAGGGCTTTTGAGCTCTCCTGTTTCTTCTTGTCCCTCTTCATTTTCTTCTGTATCTTTATTGAAATATAATTCATCTACCATACAATCCACCCATGTAAAGTGTGAAGTGCCGTGAATTTTAATGTGTTTACAGAGTTGTGTAACAGTGATCACAATCAGTTTTGCAACATTGTCATAGGCCTTCAAAGAAACTCTCGGCGGCAGCGGACAGGTGACCAGTGGAGCTAAGAGAAAGGTGGATGATGGGGCTGTCTTTATGCATGAAGGGCTTCAAGATGCACCAATGTTCCACCCACCTGGCAAGGCTGCTGGTCACCTGGCCGTGCCCACAGAAGTGGTCTTTGGGAGGCCCAGCACGGTTTACACGCCCCTCACTGTGCCCAGCATGCAGCCTGGGCCATGTCTCCTTTCCTCTTCAGCTCTTGCTTTCCTCAGACCCGGGGCCCACTTCCACATGGATCAATGCAGTGGCCACGTAAGCATCAGGGACAGATGAGCCTGGGGAAGTGGAGAGCACTCCACTTGGTGGCATTCAGAGTCACAGTGTTAACAGTACTTACAGTACTAGTTACTACAGTACCACAGTACTACAGTACTACAGTACCACAGCCTTTACAGTACTAGTTCTCCTTTGGAAGTGGAGGGACTCCCTGCGCAATCCCAGCCTGTCTGGGGGAGGCGATCAGCAGACCTCCCCATTCTGGTGTGTCCCTCTCATCCTCCATCCCTGCTGCTCTGCTGCCCCCACTCCCAGTACGCTAATTACGCTGACCACATCATATGTGACCAATCTGTGGAATAGTTTGGGTCCATTTCTGCCCACTCTGCCTGCCCTTAGAGTAGGGGTTATATTTAATCTACCTGTTTTCTTCCAGGCCAGGCCCTGGAGGAATTAATCATTTGTGGAATGACTAATTGTGCACCTCTAAGAGCCTGGTGCTTCTCCCTGCTGGCCATCCCCTGGACAGACAGTGGGCTTTGGAAGGAAGATAGTGCTGCTCTCTGGAAAGAAGAGCAAAGGTGGCCCCCACCAAAGTTCTGCATTTCGGTTCCGTGTATGAATCAGATGCTGGGGAAGGGGATGCCTGATTCCCAGGCTCTGAGGAGGGTGAGGAGTGGGCAGGCTAAGAATGCTGACAAGGGCCATAGAGCAGGCGGGGGCGATGGACAGGTGCTAGGAGAGAAGAAACTGTAATAACTGCCTATGTGGACCAGATCACCACTTTGTTCTGAGGGTCCTATCAACAAGAAAGTTCCTGTGGCCCAAGAGGAGCAACTGTCCAGGGGATGACGAAAGTGTTGCAAGCCTGGCCCTCAGACCTGGCCTAGAGCTGGTGTCCTCACAGCCCCACACCCTGCCAGGTCCTTGGCAGCAGGGCACTTCTGCCAGGTGGCTGCCTTCTTCCAGTGTGTGGTTGGAGGAAGGAGCGGGTGGGCCAGCTGTGGCCAACTTAGCTGGCTAACCCAGTGCCCTGGCCCAGCACGAGGTGCGACAGGTGGGACTGTGGGTTGGCAGCTCTGGGCCTGTCATGAGGAAGTGTTTCCAAACAGTGTCATCAGGTCAGGTCTTATTCAGCTCTGTGTTGTCAGTGTGTTTAGCTCAAGCCTGGCCCAGAGCAGGAACTTGGTTAAGTGTGCATGAAATACACGATTGACTGCTGCTCTTATTCAGGACTCTCTGGCCCAAGGGGTATCCAAACAAAGGCTGCTCTCAAAAGAGAGCTGCAATACACAGATCCCAGGGTTCTGTAATTCAGATAGAGCTTCTGGTCTTCCCTTGTGTCCTCTTTCATTGTGACTGCTATGGGGCTTCAGAGAGCCTTGAGAGGAAAAGAGGGACATGCTCGCAGGTGCACACACACACACACACACACACACACATTGTGCACACACATGCAGCCCTGTCGCCCACCTCTGTAGTGTGTCTGTAGTGCAGCGTGAATACTAGATACAGGCTTATGGTTGGCAGGATATTTTAAACACCCCCAACTGAAAATGTCCCTCTTGGACCTCCAGATGCTGTGAATTTGAGCTGTCACTCTTGTCACTGTGTTATGGAATGTGGCCAGCTGACCTGAAGATAGGGACGTTGTTGGGGAGTGATGGTGCCTGGGCTTGTCACACGAGCCTTTCAGAACCTGAAGCTTTCTCGGAGTGACAGTAGAGTAGGATGTCAGAGAGATTCAAGGCTGGCTTTGAAGATGAAGCCTATGAGCAAGGGTAAGAGAGCTACCCATAGGAGTTGAGGTGACCCCTGTGGCATGGCCCGCAAAAAACTGGAGATCTTAGTATTTTAGCCTCATGCAACCATGTTCTGCCAAACCCCTCAATGAGCTTGAAAATGAATTATTTCCCAGAGGCCTCAGTCAGGAACACAATGTGGCCAACATGGTGATTTTGGCCTTTTGATATCCTGAGCACAAAGCCAATTGAACCCTGTCAGCGTTCTCACCTACAAAATGGTGACCCCATACATGGGTGTTTTCAGTCATCAAGTTTGTGGCAATTTGTTATTCAGTGATAGAAAAAAGCCTTTCCAACTTTTGGGGCTACAAACTCAGTGGTTAGCTTCTGATGGTTCCGACACCTTGTCATGGTGAGCTGCTCTGTGTCTGCAAGTCTGAGCAGCCAGCCTCGGTCTGTTTGCATGACAGTCTGGAACTCACCTGAAGACCAAGGCTAGAGCCATGATGGATATGTCCAAGACGGAGAATTCTCTGGGCACCAGATGGCAGGTACTGGCTTCTTCAGTGGAACAGAATAATATATAGCACAAGCCAGGTAAACCTTTGGCTTATATACCTTCCAGCTTTTTGGTTGTGGCAATTTTTTATAACCTATCTTACCTTAGAAGCTACTCACCTTAGAAGTCACCTGTTGCTTTTCCTTGGTAGTACCAGAGCTCAGGCAACAAGGACAGAGGCATGTAGTGATAGCCTAGAGATAAAAACTGACTGAGAGTCACAAGAGTGATATAGAAGCCCAAGTCTCAGGGGACCCTGCTGAGCCTGTCAGTGTGAGAAGCCCCGAACTTCTTCTAGATGTGAATGTCTAAAAGATGTCCAAGGGAAATCTCATAGCTCACGTGACTCTGCCTCTGAGTGATGGTGGGCTGGCAGGAGTTGGCATCTTTCTTGGAGCTGGATACTGGCTCAGCTCCATGGGAGGGCGGACAGATTGGGAATGGCCAGGGCTAGTCCTCCTGGAGTCCAGATGTTTCCTGAAGCAGCCTATGGTGCCTGTTATTCAAGCTCAGGGAGGAAGAGAGAAACCCTGGGGAAGGGTCACTCCCCCTCTCAGGTGTAAGCAGCCCTGCCTCAAACTGGTGGTAGCACAGGTCTTTGCCATGGCAGGTAAGAACCGGAAGACCATAGCATGCAGTGGGTAAACAAATAGGAGAGGAACAGTGGTTCCTGAGAATTCAACAGTGAGGAGACCTGAGACAGGGCCAGCAGGAAGACAGCAGCTCCTGGTGGACCCCGAGGCCCATTTAGGGTCTGACTGATTTCTGCATCATACCCTGTGTCACCCATGTGTGAAGAAGAGGTATCAGGGTCCATTTTTTAAATTTAAATTTAAATTTTTTTGGTATCAGGAATTCAGCTGAGGACCTTGTGTTTGTCAAGCAGGCACTTATACCGCTGAGCTATATCCCTGGTTCAGACAAGAGGTATCAGGGACCCGGTGAAGAGTCTGGATTGTCTGGGTTAAGGGTACGGCGAGAAAAATAAAAAGCAGAGACAAGTTAAGTAACACAAGAATGGCTAGGAAATCAGTGTCTCCCGATGGGTTCTCCTCACACTCCTAAACCATTTATTGAGTGTATACAGTGATTGGCGGGACTAGCCTAGCGGAAGATTCCAATTCTGTGGAAGACTCAGACTGAAGAGGACATAGATGATTTTATGCTAAAGGAGCTTGTCTTGGGGTATAATCCTGGGATGACCCAAGAGAGCATAGATGATCTTATGCTGCCAAGAGTCAATGGGAAATCTCAAATGGGTGGTATCTCAAGCCTCCATTTTATCATCCCTTAGGAAGGTATGCAAAATTAGCTACTGTGAACTTGTGTTTGTCACCACTCTCACTGAGCCTTTTGCTAGTGGCTGTATAGGCCCTAGTTGTGTTGCAATAAATACCCAGGAAGCTGCTGGGCCCTATGGTACAAGGTAGGCAGGCGGTCATCCGGTTTTTGGCATTGGACCCCATGAGGTGGCAGTGCAAGGAGGCAGAGTTCCACTGGAGACAGAAAGAGGGAGGTGCTCATGGCCTAGCTCCAGTGCTGAATAATTCCCTTCCTGGGAATTTCAGGGCTTGGCGTGACATTAAGTGAAACATTACTGTTCTATTAATGAGGGAATGTGAAGTCACCACAAATCAGCCTTGTGAATAAGCATGAGCTTGCAGTGTTTTAAAACCAACCTTGTGCCCAAGAGTGAATGAATCATCTTTAGTGCCAGAGTGATGAGTCCCAAGGTCCAGACCTGGGGTCCGTGCTGATCAACCCCCGTCCTATAACAGGGATGCCAGTCTGTCCCCACTGCAGCAGCTGCTGCCAGGATGGTAGATGTCAGGCTTGAGGAAGGAGTAGCAGGAGTGATGGTTGGGGAGAGCAGTGTGACTTCCATCTCAGGTCCCCTGACTCCTGTTTAGAAAGCAAGGAGGTTGCACTAATTAATCATCCGTTCCGCCTCTTTCTAATCCTCCACATTTCGAACCCTGCAAAAGACTGAATGGTCTTCACTGAGACTGTTCATACGCCAGGTAGTATGAAGAAGCATGCTGGCCTGGTTGATTTGATGGCACCCTCACATCCCTGAGCTTGGTAGTAGAGTCCTCATGGTCTGCATCTGTCTGTCTCTGGTGCTTGCCTACTCTAATGTCCCTTGTGCTACCACAGTAGCTGGTGGCAACCACAGACCTGGGAGTCTGAGGACTATACTGTGTCTGTACATGAGAGATGTGTGTAAGGAAGGCATAGCTAATTAGGAATTAATGGTACGACCAGCAGCAGTGATTCATCATAGCAAAAGTTCTCCTGCCGTGTATCCATAAAGGTTGTTTATCACTCATCCCGATCAGCTGCTGATGTCTCCCACTTTTCCTTGTCTTTGGCTCTTAGAAAGACAAGTTTCAAGATGATCCGGTCCCAGTCCTTGTCCCTGAAAATGCCGACACAGCAAGACTGGAAGGGTCCCCCATCGGCCAGCCCGGTCATGTCTCCCTTGACCCCTGTGCTCTGTGGAGCCACTTCCCAGCTCCTACCTGCACCTTCTGCCATGCCCGAGTACCAGCGGGTCATCATCAGCGGAGATTACTGTGCTGGGGTAAGACATCTGTGACAATGTCGAATGGGCCTTGAATGCTGAGGCCAGGGGCCCTTGGTCCTGTCCCCCCTGAAACCTGGCTCAGCCCATGGGTGTCCGGGAGGTGGTGGAGAGGAGGCACAGGATGCTGAATAGGAGGGGACCAGCAGGGCTGTGGTGGTAGGGTGTCTAGGGGACTCCCTGTTGCTTGTTAGAGGAATGAGTTCAAAGTCACAGGGCTGCCTTGTACAAAATCAGTTCTTGATGAGGTAGATTCTTTCAACCAGGAAGACATGGTTTTGATTAGAAAATAAACAGGCCCTGCCTCTCCACAGTCCATTTGGAGAGCACACCGTTTTAGTCTACCAGAACTTTCCTGTTCTTCTTTAAAAGTGCCTAGTATTTCACCATGTAGATGTGCCATGACTCAGGCTAAGTTTCTGTGGATGGGAACTGTGGTGGGAAAAGACACAGGCCTTGTCTGAAGATCAGCACCCCTGGCCAAGCCTCGATGTTCACCAGGCAGAATGGTGAAGAGGGAGAGCAGAGGTGGGCTGAGTGTACGTAGAACTACAGGATGTGGGCCTGGACAGTTACCTCACTTCTTCCTGTCAGTTGGGCAAATGGTGGGGAAAGAGCCTGACCTGGGCAACTAGTGAAAGTAGCCTGCAGATCTCCTTGGCATCGCAGGGTCTGCCACCAGCCAGGGAGCCTGGAGTGCCTATGAGCTTGGCTCTGGCTCCTGCTCCCCTGGGATCCCGAGCACCCTCTCTTGAGCCTGAGCCTGAGCCCAAGCCTCTTGTCATGCTGCATACATTGATCTTTCAGAGAAAGTGGTTGGCTTTGCTGTGAGCAGGGACATAGTTTTGTCAAAGATGGTTGTGTTTGCCTACCCTTTCATGTCAGAGGCCTTCACATGGGGGTGGAAAGTGGAACTAACCACCCCTGTGCAGACATTGGAGGCAGGAAAGAGACGCTTCCTGCTTTAAGAAAGCAAAGAGTACTATTTGGTAAAAGTATAAAAACCTGGGTGGGAAAGATAAGTATGCACCAAGGTCTGCATCCTCCTTTTTCTGAGGCTGGAGAAGAGTGGTGGATTTCTAGCTGTATCTGTGATGATTAACTTATCTGCACTTGTAAGAGCTCTGAAATAAAAATGTGAATATCATTAGCTCTGGAAGGTAGATGCTGGTGTCTGTTACATTACCTTCAGTGCTTGTCCCTGAAAATGCCGACACAGCAAGACTGGAAGGGTCCCCCATCGGCCAGCCCGGTCATGTCTCCCTTGACCCCTGTGCTCTGTGGAGCCACTTCCCAGCTCCTACCTGCACCCTCTGCCATGCCCGAGTACCAGCGGGTCATCATCAGCGGAGATGTGTCCACAGCATTTCAAAACTAAATGTGATTATGTCATTAAGACAAAAGAGGAATTCCCAGCCCTCCCTACTCTGTGCTCCCCCAGCATCTTGCTCCTCCCTCTCTGTGTCACGTCTCGCTGTCCTACCTGTCTGTGTATTTCCTCAAGTTCATTCCGATGTCTGTGACATTCATCCTTGCTCAACCCACTGTGGTCAATGGGCCCATTGAAAGGTGGACATATATGTCTCATTCATCTTTGAACACAAGGCAGCTCTGGGAAAGTAGAACATTCTTGGGCTTTGGGACTTAATCAGATCAGAGTCTAAGGTTGACTTTGTGACTTTCTGCCAAGTGATTGATCCTTTATGTGTTTCAGTTTCTTCGTTTTTAAAATGGATTGTGGTTTGGAGTCAAATGAGAAGGTTCACATATGGGAAGGTCTTGTATGTAACACATGAGCATAAGGGGTGTCTGTCAGCCAGGGGTTGATGAAGCATGGGATTAGGCATGTAGATTTTTTTATCTGTTTGTTTGTTTGTTTGTTTTAACATCTGAAGGACCCATGGGTTTTCTCAACTGAACACGATGGTGCTCCATCAGAAGTACGAGTAAGGCTTTGGGGCAGCAGCAGGCTCGTGGTTTAATCAACAGCTGGGGGTGGGGGCGCTCTCTGGATATACAGCCTGAATATCTGCCTCTCTCCCAGCGACCCTGACTCTTTTCTTGGGTCTCCTATCTTGGGGTCCCAAGACCACCACAAAGTCTGGTGATTTGTTAGCACTCTGTTTTCACAGCTGCGATCTACTACAGTGAAACGACACAGAGCAGAACAGCAAAGCAGAAGGGCACACAGGGGGAGGTCTCGAGACACCTGGTGGCAGCTTCCAAGGGTCCTGTCTCAGCGGAGCCACCAGAACGTACTGTCAGCATCCAGTTGTGACTAAGGGAAGCTCACTAGAGATGCAACGTCCGAGGCTTTTACTGGGTCTGTCATACACTGCATAGCACACCTCCAAGTTCCAGCCTCCTAGAAGGAAACCAGGTGTCTGGCATATATACTGCTGGTGTGAGCAGTTTAGACACAGTGAGCCATCCTTTTTGGTCAGGATGAGAATCCTGCAAAATCCAGGTTCCCAGGTACTCGCCAAGGGTCACGCTTACAAGCAGATCCTTCTAGTAGTCTAGTAGTCTAGGCCTGCTGTGTGAATCCTTTCTGTTCACTCCTGTTCTGCAGATCACTGTGGAGGACTACGAGCAGGCCGCCAAGAGCCTGGCCAAGGCCCTGCTGATCCGGGAAAAGTATGCGCGGCTTGCCTACCACCGCTTTCCACGGACCACGGCCCAGTACCTGGGTCATGGGCCGGCTAATGCTGCACTTCCAGATGAGGGTCTCCCAGGTATGGAGCTCTGGCTTCAGTTGGGGTCCTAAGTATGGGCTTGGCCCAAGATTCGGTGGGGATGTTTTGCTGGCTTAAAGTGTTTCCCCCAATGGTGTTTTTAGGTGTGGGGCTCTATGTTTGCTTCTTTCCTACACTGAGGTTTTCTGAGTCCCCCAGGTTTGGTTTTATGGGTACTCTGTGCCCAGCTGTATGTGTTGAGCTGTAGAAATTAGGAGAGAGAGAGAGGAAAGATAGCCCCTGATCATGGAAGTCTCCCAGGGAGGTTGGGAATCTCATGCGGGATATTTAAAACAACACAATCAAACAATATGTGCTGAAACTGTAGTAGTTTGGGCTGTAGTGAGAGTGGGTACAGAGGGCCTGTTCCCAGGGCAGCAGAAATGGGGTCTAGAGCCAAACACCTGCATTCATACCCAGGGTTTGCCAGTTTCTTGGACTATGGGCAAGATATTCTTTAAATCTCAGTTTTCAACCTGTAAATTGGAAGATTAGTACTTGCTGTCTCCAAGAGCAGGTTAGGTGAGGAGAGTCACACAGGCACATTTAGTGCAGCTTTGGCATCTGGAGTGTCTTTGGTAAATGGCAGCTGCATTTCGGCTGCAGAGGTCGGGTGGGGGGAGCTCCCCTCCCAGGGACGGGGAGAGAGGCAGGGCGGCTTCCTGGTGGAGTCCATTTGGCCTGAGGACTGTGGAGCAGTAGAAGCAGTGAGTTAATTTGTACAAATGAGGACAAAGGGAAGTCTCACTCCTGAAAGCTGGTGGGGGGTGGATAAGGGTCAGGAGGTCTGCACCAAGGTCTAGGACCCTGGCTGCCCTTTGATGGATGGTGGTACCACGTTGTCCCTTTCTTGGCTTCCATGTGGCTCTGAGTCCTACGCTTTGAGTATTCTGCTATACCTGGGGCTCGGCGAAGATTCAGCCTTTCTGGGTCCATTTCCATCTCTGTCTGAAGTCTTCAGCTTTGACAAGGACAGACAAGAATGATGGTCAAATCTTGGCTTTACATCAACCAAGAACTTGCGTCCTGCCTTCTGTGTGGTGAAGCAGAGCAGAAACCTATGGGCAGCCTGCAGTGTCACCTGGGCCTCTCACCACCTGCACCTTGAGGTCCAGGGGTGTGGGGTAAGGACCTCTGAGCTGGCCTGTGGCTCTGCCTGATGGGGCATCAGCCCCCAGCTCTGCTGTTCTGGGTACTGATGGAGGATTCCAGGCCGGGAACCGGAGTGTTCCTCCCCTTGGGCTGGCTGCTGGGCTGCTGGGCCTATATGGTGCTGTTTCATCTGCAGAGAGTTGAAGTTCTGGAATGTTGCATCCTTGGCCAGAGGCAGAGCTCATCAAGACCCTGAGAAACTCATTATGTGAATAATTAGAATGTAGTTGCTTGTTGACTCACAATGGAGTTCATCCTGATAAACCCACCCTATGCTAAAAGTGCATTTATTATCGCTAACCTGCCTTAGAGGTGCTCAGAGCACTTATATTAATGGTTGGGTAAGGTCATCTAACATGAAGCCTATTTGGCAGTAAAGTGCTGAATATTTCATATAATTTATTAAATGCTATACTGACAATGAAAAAACTAAATGGTTATATGGGTATACTTTTTCACAGTCAAAGTTCAGAAATCTTAAAAGGAACCATTGTAAGTCGGACTGTCTGTAGTAGAGTACTGGGCACTGCTGCGGGCCCTTTCCTTGTACACACCTTTGCAGGCCTCACGACAGCCTGTGAACGTAGGAGGCGCTCTTGTTAGATGAAGAGAAAGGATCAGGGAGGTAAAGGAACTTGTTCAGAGTCTCATAGCTGGGAAATAGAAGACATTTTCTGCCTCCTGTGGGATGGCTTAGCCCACAGCTGTGGGGACAGACAGCCCTGTCCTTCGCATTCCTGTGTGTGAGACACAACTCCTGTCCCATGCTCCGGTGGGGATGGGGTGTCTTCATCCAGCTTGTTGGCTGTGGGCTCAGGAAAGTATGGGATGACAGGGAGATATTCCCACCAGGCAGGCCCAGTGTGTCTGTTCCATCAGGAGAAGACACAGCTGCCCTTTTGTAACATTCCTGGGGACCCTAAGCCTGTTCCAGTTAAACCAAAAAGAATTGTCAAAGTGCCCCCCAGGTGCTAGGGACTGTTTTAGGGCTGTAGCACAAATCAAAGTCACTGTCTGCATTCTGAGTTTACTCTGTCTGAGTAGAGAAGATTTGTAATACCCAAGAGACGAAGAACAGTGATTTTGTACAGGAGTAAGTGCTAAGGAGACAAAATGAAGCAGTGAAGGAGACATGCGATGTCAGGGAGGTGAGTGGTTAGGTTTTAGATAGGACAGCCAGGGCAGGCTCTCCCAGAAGGCAGCTTCTGAGCCCCTGCAAATTCACAGCGTCAGGCGTGCTTCACCAGCATTCCATCCTGTTTTGCAGACTTCCACCCTCCCCCACTGCCCCAGGAGGACCCCTACTGCCTGGATGATGCACCTCCCAACCTGGACTACCTGGTCTGCATGCAGGAGGGCATCCTCTTTGTGTATGATAACAAGGAAATGCTGGAGCGCCAGGAGCCCCACAGCCTGCCCTACCCTGACCTGGAGACCTACACGGTAGACATGAGCCACATCCTGGCCCTCATCACTGATGGCCCCACGTAAGCCAGCTTTCCCCACCTCCCTCTGCCATTAGGTGGCTGCCGTTTGCTAGGGAGGATCTGCAGGCTTTCCTGCGTGCACACCATCCCAGAAGAACATGGTTGCCCCTGGTCTTTGCTTTGTGGGTTTCTGCAACAATTTTCCTTCATGGGCTGGTGTATTCTTAGAGTTGTTATTACCTGTCCTGTCTGCATAGAGGTGTGAAGCTTCTGTTCATTGGTGGCTGCCTGTGTATCTTCAAACAGCTACCACCTCTCTCCCCAGGCAAGACCGCAGCCTCAAGGAGACCCACTAGATGACAGGGGATGGCCGTACATGGTGGAGGAGTGATGAAGACTGTGGTTTCAGGCCTTGGGTTTCCACGTTTCTGGAGAGGAGCATGCAGAGGTTCTGGGGCACTTTGGGTCATGACCCCCTGATGCTCATAGCTGGGCTTGAGTTGTCTTCCTGCATTTGGCCTCTCACTTCCTTGTGGGCACCTGGGCTTATCAGCAATGAAAGTTCAGTAATCTGTACACAGAGCCTCAGCATGGCTGTGCCAAGAGCAGGAATTGGGAGGGGGAAGCTGCTGTCACACCAAGGACTGTCTCTTCCTGCTGGTGCCTTTTGGTTTTGCTAAATGTTATGATGATGGTCCCCCAGGGAGGACTGAAGAGTGGACGGACTGCTTGACTGTTGGCCCTCTCTGATCTGAGGGCAGAACTAAGACGGGGATGGGGGGGGACAGTTCATGGGAGGCCCTCCTCTGCCAGATGTGTGAACAGTGGCTCTCTTGTCTGGAAGGTTGTCAAGGAGAGACCATCCCTGGGAGAGAGACTGGCTAATGTGACCTTTACATTCCCTCCCCTCTCTGTGACTCCCCCGTGCTTGCCCTGGGGCTGTTGTTGGTTTGGCCAGTGTTCTTCATGGGAGCAGAGGTGACTGGATGCCAAGGTAGCTGCTATTTGTTTTGAGGTCATGAGGAAGCAGGGTGACATGAATGGAGGTTGAAGGTGCCATGCTGTGGCTATGGACCCAGGCATGGGGCCAGGCACCTGATTTGGGGGTTTTGGGGGGCAGCAGTTGGGTGCAGCAGTGAGCTCCCACCTTCGCTGGCTGAGAAAACCTCCTTACCTGTGATCACCTTCTCTGAGTTGGTGGGGACCTGGGGCATCAGCCCTATAGAAATTTCTATTTTGGTACCTCTGAATTCCCGGTTTGCCCATGATGGAAAAAAGTCCTGCTTTGGTCCTAAGGTCCTGAATGGATTTGGGGATATTGAGATTTGGGGACATTTGGTCAGGAGTGAGTGGTTCCTCTAAATCCCAAGTCCACTTCTTTGTTTCCTGTCATCTAGGAGGGGAGACTTATTGAGCATCTGTCCTGCTCACAGTCAAGACCTGTCACCCTCACTTTGACCTTGGGCATTACCATCTCAATATTTATGTATGGGATCTTTATTCACAAGAGTGGGGGCTCCTGTTAATCGACTAACTGCAGACAGCTACAAGCTGAGGAACCGGGCGAGGTCCCAAAGTTGGCTCCCCACTGTCCCCCTGTGACTTTGCTCACACCCAGGTCACACAGCGATGTTAATCAGTTCAGCCAGGACTGGGAGCCTTGGCCCTCTTGGCCTGACCTTTTCCCCCACAGGTTGCCTCCTCAAGGTGGAGGCCTCCAAACTGAGTCCAATGTGATTTCTTCTCACCTGTGGTCTCTCCCCTTCCCTGACCTACAGAAAAACTTACTGTCACCGACGACTGAATTTTCTAGAATCCAAGTTCAGTCTTCATGAGATGTTAAATGAAATGTCTGAGTTCAAAGAGTTGAAGAGTAACCCCCACCGAGACTTCTATAATGTGAGAAAGGTGAGTCAGTGGCTAGTGTTTAAGCCACGACCTGAGCCCCTCCTGGCACAAGGATGCTCTGAGCCGGTCTGGCGCTGGTGTCCTCTGAAAGCCCCAGGGCTCTTGGCTACGGGTGGCCCTTGTTGTCTGGAGGATAATGCATCTGCCTGTGGACTATGCCTTCTTCCTTAGGAAGTAGGACACAGCCTGCTAATTGGTTATTACAATGGAGCACAGACCACTTTTAGGGTAGGAAATGTGTTATGACCTCTTTGGATTTGGGAATTGGTGATTGTACATCTTTTGGGATCAGGTACATTTATAGAAAGACACTGACATGCTTCTTTCTCTGTGCCTCTTCTACCCATTGAGTGGGTGAGTGGCACCCAGCACCCTCAGCCTGTAGGGCTGGCCATAGGAGCAGTGTGTGTGTTAGCACGTCCTGCCCTCCAGCCGTTCCACTTCCTTCCACGTAAGTCACACACGGTGAGGTACAGGATCGGCACTGAGTGTGGGGCATTTGACCATGAGCAAGAGTCACTTCTGGTCAATAAGAAATTCCTAGCCTTTTACCTTAGGAAGTGCGGTGACATTGTTTGCTTTTGGGGTGGCCCAGCAGGTGGTCCTATGCTCTCTAGCTGCTCCTGTGTGGAGCTGTGGTTCCATTTCACAGGCAATCCTGTGGGGTTTCCAGTCAGCCTGGGGTTAATGTACTCTCTGGACAGAGGACAGGTGTGATGACACAGTGGCCTGTTCTCTGGTTCCACAGTTAGTCCATAAATATACGATGAGGCAGTGAGATAGGCTTGTGCTCATCTCTTGTTGGGGGACCTGTGTTCTGTGTGATGGCTGCTTGATCTCCCTCTCAAAGCCTCTTCTTGGGGAGAACAGTGGCTTTCTCAAGTCCAGAGAGGGCTGGGTGGGAGCCTCCCTATTTTGGAGGTGGCTGTTGTGTCACCAGAGTAGAGGGCAGGAGGTGTGGGGCGGCCATGAGTCTGTGTGGGGCTGGGGGTTACAATACTGTGAGGTCCGATCTGCAGGATCCGTGGGTGAAGATGCACCGTGGTGCTTTTCTAAACCTGCCTTGCTGTTGGGTGACATATGACACAGCATTCACTCTTATTTTTGATCATACTTTATAAAGACATGAAAAGAGGATTTTCAGAACTGCTCCAGAAAGTGGCAGGAATGATGGAAATAAGTGTGCTCAAACACAAGGGGGACTATCTTGAGAACTAATAGTAATGTGTCTTTTACTGTAATAGATTATAACAACAACAAAAAAGAATTTAACCTTGCACCCTATTTTTCAATCCCTCCTTATAGAAAGGCTGGGTATACCTGCTGCTTGGGAGCTGGGTAGAACCAGGCATCTTCCACTTTGGCTCAAGTTACACATCAGTGATAGCAAATAGGTTTCTGTGCCAAACTTGACCAGTTGGGCTTGGCTCCTGAGACTGTTCCAGAAGCTTGGTGAAAAGAGTGCTGTAAGTTGTTTACTAATGTTTGCCTTGGGTCAGCTCAGGGCCCAGTCATGGCCAGCCCTGTTTGGAAGCTCTCGTGTCTGTTTAAATCTGGGTTGTAGGTGAAAGCAGGCGATGTTGCTTTTTATCATCTGGTGAATTGAAAACACTGACCTCAGACCACAGCCTCTTTAATTTGTTCCTAAAATAATCACGTCCGAAGTTCCAAAGTTTGGATTGAGTGTTTCCCAGGTTGTCCAGTTGGTTTCCTTCTTTATCTTGTGACTCATGGGATAGGGACAGGCTGAACCCCCTGTGGGGTGTCACTGGGGAGCTGGAGGACGGCAGGAGCCTGGAATGTGCTGAGTCACGCTGAGGCACCCGGAGGTGCCCGAGCCTTGGCACTGTGCCATGGGTGATGTTTCAGTTTTCCGTGCTCTGAGTTCTTTCATTTCTCTGATGTCTGGCAGTCTGTCTTTGTGGTAAGAGTGACAGGATTAATGGCTAGAAGGTGATGAGGCAGTAATTTGACCTAGGCATATGGCTGGCTGGGAAACACACACAGAAGCTCAACAGATCAGATGTGTGGTGTGGAACAACTTGGAGATGCCCAAGCAGCAACGAACAGCATTCCCTGGCTTGAAGTCAGTGCCTCCTAACCCCGGGCCTGGCAGACAGCCTGGTTAGCTAGGGCAGTAACTCCATGGTGCAAGCTCATGGAGGGGAATCCAGGATGCCCCTCAGCTCAGCCAGATGTTTATCCTGTCAGTGGAGAGTGGGTTTGAGGATGGGGAGATAGCTAAGGACCAGGTGATCTCAGCAGGGCCCTCATCCTAAGATTCATGAGAGTATGTAGCAACGGAATCAAGCTGTATAAAAAATTCCATTCTACTTTCTATGTGTGGTGAATGAATTGAACCAGTCCAAGAGAAAAGCAGCAAGTCGGTCAAGAGGTCATTGAGGGAGTGAGTGCATGCAGTCTTGGACTCACACAGTCATAGTGGGGTTGGCGAGCACTGTGTGTTTTTAAAAATTTCTTATTTATTTTTTTATTTGTGGTACTGGGGATCAAACTCATGACCTCATGCTTGTTAGGCAGGCGCTTGGGCCACTGAGCTAAATCCCCAGCCACTGTGTGGTTTTGACATGTTTGGGAGGTGGAGTTGATAGGACTGAGCAGTGTTGAGGGAGTCAAGCGGGGAAGATGGAGGAGACTTGCTTCTCCAGTGTCAGAACTGGGTGTGGGGAATACCTTTCCCTGGGATGCAGACAGTTGGGTTTGGGCTGGGGTCAGAGAGTTTTGGACAAAGTAGGTTTGAGCTGTCTTTGAGTTACCCAGGTGGAGAGGTCAAATAGCAGCTGTGTGGGCAGTTCTGGAGCTTTGGGCTAATGATATCCATTTGGGAACTGGTATGAAGAAGGAAATGAAGGGCACAGACAGAACAGAGAATGTATAGTGATAGGACAAGAGGGCACGGGACCATTTGGGAGGTCTGGTAGTGAGGACAAACCTGTCCGAGGAGACTGCAAAGGAGAGACCAGAAAGGCAAGGGGAATATTTGGAGTCATGGGAACTTATTGATGTAAGCGGTCCCATGATTGGAGTCTAAGACCCTGCAGCTGCTTCCTGGTCCCTTCCTAGAGTGCCATAGTGAAAACTTTCAGTGCCTTTCTTCAAGTCAGGACTTCCTCTAAGAGCCGAGTCCACATGTTGGGTTAGAGTCAGGAGAGCTGCTGCTTCTAGGATTTGGACGCAAGGGTTTGGTTGAGGTGGAAGTGGCTGAAAGAGTGATGTGGCTGCCCTTTCCACTTACCCCACTGGGGGCTTGGCTTTGAGAATGCTTTAGGGGTTCCAAAGAGGTCAACGGGAAGAAAGGGGTTTGGTGGGGGCTCTGATGGTTTCATGAGGGTGTGGATTTCACCGAAACTATTAGAACCTATTATACCTGTTCCTTTCATTTGTTCATCCACGCATTGACTCACACGATACATGTTACCGATCTCTGGAGTAGATGCTGGAGACCTGGGTACATCACACATGGTCCCTGTCTTTGAGGAGCTCCCGGGATGATAGAAGGGTAGATAGAGCATATTAGAGTGGGCAGCAGGATGGACCCAATAGTGAGAACCTGCCAGGTTCTTAGACTGGGCAAGGTAGATTAGATTAATTGTGCTTAGAGTATAAAGACTGGCTTCACAAGGAAGAGACTGGTGGGACAGAAGGGGGCATTTCAGGCTGAAGAAATACATGCACAAAGTTTCAGAGTACAGTAGAGTAACTGGTTTTCAGTGGTTGGAGGATACAGTGGGGTAGTGGCAAGGCAAAAGTCAAGGCCTTAAAATAACCCTAAATCCCAGGGGCACTGAGCTTGGAGGCTGCTTTACCTCAATGATTTGCTAATAGGAGGGTTCTGATCTGAAGCCAGTTTGAAAAGGTCTCTTGATGTTCTCAGGAGGTGGACTGGGCAGCAAGGCTGATGGGAGTTGGGCCGGTTCTGAAGTCTAGAGGAGACATGGGGAGGGCATCCAGGCATCAGAGAGGTTTTAGGGGCCAGGGAATGAGGCGTTATTCACAAGCTGCTGGGCACTGCGCTCCAGGTGGACACGCACATCCACGCGGCGGCCTGCATGAACCAGAAGCACTTGCTGCGTTTCATCCAGCACACATACCAGACGGAGCCCGACAGGACTGTGGCCGAGAAGCGAGGCCAGAAGATTACCCTGAGGCAGGTGTTCAGCAACCTGCACATGGACCCCTACGACCTCACCGTGGATTCGCTGGATGTCCACGCGGTGAGTGAGCTTCAGCTCCTGTGCTGCAAGCAGAAAGCAATGCAATATTATTTAGTCTTTAAAAAGGCAGAGTGAACAATTTACTGGTGGTTGCTTAATGGTCCACTGTCCTGAGTCAGCCATGTTCCTTGCCATGACTCCTTGGAGCATCGGACCCTGGATACTCCTTCATAGAGGGCCTCACCCCAAGGCCCTGCGGCTGGCCAGGGAAGGATACACAGTTCCAGCCCACAGGCATTTCCGAGATTGCATGTAAAAAACCACCTGGAAGACATGTTTCAGGGTGACCACACAAAGGCTACCTTGTAAGGCCAGGAGAAGAGAATGTGTGTAGTGGCTACAGACCTGTGTGGTGATCTGGCTGGTGGTCCCTTTCTCTAGGACCGGCAGACATTCCATCGCTTTGACAAGTTCAACTCTAAATATAACCCTGTGGGGGCCAGTGAGCTCCGTGACCTGTATTTAAAAACTGAAAACTACCTGGGGGGAGAGTACTTTGCTCGGATGGTCAAGGTGAGTGATCTCTTAGCCTTTCCAAGGCCACTTCGGGTGTCTGCTGTTAGAGGGTGGGGACCCTGCGTGGCCTTCTGCTCCCACCCCTCCCCAAGTCCCTCTCCCTCCACCATGCAGCTCAGGCAAGTCCTGAGGTACCCTGGCTGCCTGCTGCTGGGCATGGGCAAGCGGGTGCAGAGTATGCTGAGTGCTGGCAGGAAGAGGGGAGGGTACCCTCTTGGAAGAGTCTGCAGCATCCTGGGGCTGTGCCCTGCCTGTAGCCTGAGCTTGGCTGGGAGTAGGCTGGCTCTGTGTGGAGACGCTGCCGCGCTGCCTGGCCTGCTTCTGCAGCGTGATGGGTGTAAGGTGGCGGCGCAGAGGGAAACCTTGCACGCTCCCCGTGAGGAGCCTCGGCTGCGGAGAGAGTGCTTGCGTGACAGCCAGAAGCTCAGGGATTTAGATCAGCCTCCTGGGCTGGGGTCAGGAAGCTGAGGGAGAGATCTGTTATGTTACTGAGGGATCTTGGGCTGATTTTTTGGTTCTTCTTGGTGCCAGGAGGTGGCCCAGGAGCTGGAGGAGAGCAAGTACCAGTACTCAGAGCCACGGCTCTCCATCTACGGCCGCAGTCAAGAGGAGTGGCAAAACCTGGCCCGCTGGTTCATCCAACACAAGGTCTACTCGCCCCACATGCGCTGGGTCATCCAGGTGCCCCGGATCTAGTGAGTGAAGTGCTTGATGACTGCCCCAGGCCCTCTGAAGACAGTAACATGATCTGCTTGGGCTCGGGAGGGTGGGGCCTATTCCAGTGCCTCCCAGGGAGGAGTGTTAGGCAAAGATGTCCTCATGACAATTATACTCTTGTCCTTCAAAGACTATATGCGTACCAAGGCCTTAGGGAAATCCCCCCCCCCCTCATTGAGGGTTTGGATGAGCCCCTGGGGTACGAGGTGACCTGGTGCGTTGCTGATGTCTCCCTGGCATCTCTCAGAGCACTCCTTTTCTCTCCAGGTAGTCTGGGCATGGGGTTCAGGGGAACTGAGCTGAGAGGCACAGTCCAGCTCACTGGGAAATTTGAGGACTACCCTTTCAGACTTGTCCAGCCTGAATCCTGTTGTTCCACCCCCGAATGGCCTCTGGCTGGGAAAATTGCCCTGATGTGGATGGGCAGGCATTGAGTTTGCCAACCACTGCCTGGCATTGCAGAACATGGTGGGAGAGGGGAGGAAGGTCAAGTCTGACTTCAGTTTGCTGCTGAGGAAGTGGCTGGGGTCCATCTCTGACAGGTCAAGGGGAGACTGTAAGGCCCTTGTAAAGACAAGTCTCTGCTTCCCCTAGTGACATATTTAGGTCAAAGAAGCTGCTGCCAAGCTTTGGGAAGATGCTGGAGAACATCTTCCTGCCCCTTTTCAAGGCCACAATCAACCCCCAAGACCACCGGGAGCTTCATCTCTTCCTCAAATATGTAAGCATGATGGCACTTGGGACAGGCTCAGTGTGGCAGAGATCGCACACATTCCCTGTGGGGTCGGGTCAGGTTTCCTCCCTGTCCCTCGCCACGGCTCCCCTTCTCAGTTCCTTCTTTTCTGTGGCCCAGGCACAGGGCGGCCAGCCCCAGGATCCTGCCTTTGTGAAATAAGGGAGCCTTCCTTGAAGGGGACAGCCCCCTCTCCCCAGAGGCAGCCCTGGGTGTGGGTGGCCGTGCTCCACCGTGGGCCCAGCTGGGGAAGGGAGAAAGGGCTAAGGACTGAGAGTCAGGAGAAGTGGATCCTGCCCCAGCCAGCACCGAGAAATGCAGGCTTTGCCTCTGCTTTCACTTGGAGCAAAAGTCCTCCACCATGTTTGGTTTGGTACAATAAGCCTCACAAAATGTCCTTCTCTTCCATGTCTGAGTAGTTACAGGAGAGAAGAAGGGAAGGGGGAGAGACTTAGGAGAAAGTGCTGAACAGACAGGATGGTCCTTCCCTCTGGATGCCCAGAATAAAGGGCACATCAGAAGGGGCAGCATTCAGGACAGGATGACATTTGACAGGGAGAGAAAGCATTGAGTCTGGGTATGTAGGGGCTGCTGGGAAAGCACGTGGACAGACTGAGGGATGGGACTGAATTTATGTTTTTCCACACGTGTCCTCGGAACGACAGAGGGTATCTGTGGCGGGGGAGGGGCAGGATGAAAGGCAGGGAACACTCCAGCCCTGGGGCCATGTGGGTGTTGAATCATTGGTAACAGCTTGTGTCTGCCAGTGCTTGCTGCCTGGCTGGCTGTATGCTTCCCCCAGTATCACTTCAGTCTCACAGTTACCCCATCTTTGTCTCTACAGTCAGCAGAGCAGTCCGGTGTGGCGCTATGTCCTAGAGCAGCAGTGGTGAACCTATAGCACCCTACCACAGTGGCTGTTTATGTCACTGAAAGCTCTGAAAGCCTCGTCATCACTGCCATCAAGACTGTGGGGAGGGTTCCCTTTCATCCTCATGAGCTCCACGTTCACACTGGAAGAAATTACACAGAGAGGTCCCAGAGCTAGAGAGTGGCAGAACTGGAATTCATTTACCACCTCCCATGTGGGGTGGTGGGGCTGTGGCCCTGTGCAGGGGAGGTGGGCTTGGTGAAGAAGGGCTGTGGAGACTCCGCATGATCCCGGCAGGGACTGGAGGAGTCCAGGGATGCCTCAGGCACCTGGTTTTGTAGGAAGGTGGATTCTGCCCCCATCGTGGGGAAAAACAAGATTGGTCAGGGTTGGGAGAGGGAGAAGGAAAGAAGGAGGAAGAGGGAAAGGATGTGGGGGATGGGGAAGAAAGGAAGAGGAGGAAGTTGAGGCGCATGGAAGTTGCAGTGGCGAGGCCCTGCCTCGGTCGCCTAGACCTGAGGAGGGAGGCTGGCCTTATCTTGGGCCAGGCCCCAGGGTGTTCTGGTGACACATTGGGCTAGTGGGCAGTCAGAGCTTGAGGTCTTCCCAGTCCCCAGCCCCAGCAAGGAGCCACTTAGAGCCACAGTGAGGACCCTGTTGCTTCCTTGAACACAACCTCTGTGGCAGGGATGATTCTGGAAGGGGACCCTCATGTTTCCTATTTGGGGCACCTCTTACCTGTGTAGGAACTGAGAGTCTGGCAAATCAGGCTCCAGCCTGGGCCCTGGGCTGAGGGTCCCCATTCCTAGGTTGGGTCAGCTGTGGAATGAGGTGGACAGTCTTTCTTTCTCCTGTTTTGGGTTCAAGGACCCCTTCCCAAAACATTTCTGTGGCTGGGCATAAGAGGGAGACCTGTTCGCAAAGCCCCTGGTGCTGGCGGAAAGCTGTATTCCTCGTGGGCAACTCCTGGTCAGGCTCTACCTCTTAGTGTTAGTCACAAGGCTCTGGGAGCCCAGCCTGGAGGCCATAGGTTGGGGGGACTCTAGGGTTATGGATGGGTCCCAGCTGAGGTCTCACTGCCGTGGAGGGGAAGTTTCCTGAGGCTCTCCTGATAGGCCTGAGGGTCACTTCACAGAAGCAGAGCTGCCTGTGGGAACCATGGCTTAGCCCAGTCCCCCCGGGTCTGTAAGGCATCCACCAGGTGTCTCGAAGCCACACCTGAAGGTGTCCCAGGGTACCCTCCACCCAGAGCCTGGGTATCCTACTTGGGTGACTTCCTTGATCACTTAGGCTCTGCTTTGCCCAACCATAGAATGAGGCTCATAGGCCACCTCTCCTCCACAGAGGGGCCCTGAGCTTTCAGTTTGCTGGTGCGTGTGAGGGGCTTCGAGCAGGGTCTGGTGTGTAGGCGCATGACATGTCGTAGGTCTCTTTCCCTGTCACAGCCACTGTCCCCTGCAGTGCTGGCTTCCTGGGTACAGTACAGGGATAGGCAGTGGACATGGCCACCTCTCTGTGGTCCAGCCTGAATTCTCCCATGGTCAACACTGCCACACAGGGGCTGGGCACTCTCCAGCCTGGCCTCCTGGGTACCTCAGAAGCTCTGAGGGGACAAAGTGTGCTGTTGTGCCTGGGAGGGTTGTGGCCTCAGCCAGATGCTGGGCCCAACTGAAGCGCACACCCGAGAGGCCCCGGGCTGCTCAGCTCTGGGCCACCAGGTGCTGCGCTGAGTCTGAGTCCTGGCGTCCTGTCTTGCCTTGGTGCTCAGGACCCTCTCTCCTGCCCAGGTGACAGGGTTTGACAGTGTGGATGATGAGTCCAAGCACAGTGACCACATGTTCTCGGACAAGAGCCCTAGCCCAAATGACTGGACGAGCGAACAGAACCCGCCCTACAGCTACTACCTGTATTACATGTACGCCAACATCATGGTGCTCAACAACCTTCGCAGGTGGGTGAGCTGGCCCTGTGCACACGCCCGCATTCGCTGGGAGCCATGTGTCTGCGTACACACATGTCCCATGATCGCACACACACACAGTCGTGTCTACTGCAACACTCGTGCCAGTATGGACATGGATGATATGTATAATGAAGCACACACATGTTCATATGTGTAAATCGCCAACACACCTCTGTGTGGACCTGTGCCTCTCTGAGACAGCAGAGACACAGGCTATGCCAATAACTGCGTGTCCACTTGTCACCACACCAATAGGGTACACACATTCATCTATGCTCTCAACAGATTATTGCAGCTGCAGTGTGACAGACACAATCCTAGGCACTGGGCTGGTAATGGGGAGAAAAACAGCCTTCCATGGATGCCTCATGGATGGTCTTATATGTAGAGGCTCCCACACACAGAAAGAGCCATGCATGCGCGGGGGCTGGATGCCCAGAGGCACAGGACACTGAACTTCCCCTCTCTATAAGTTTTGCCCTGCTCCTCCCCATCTGTCCCTACCGGGCCCGGGAGCCTTGTTTACATGGGGCCATGATAGAAAGAAGAGGCCTAGTGTTAGGGTAGTGACAGACATGGATGGAGTTTTTGGGGGCAAGAGTTCTAGTTCTAGTTGCCAGTGACCTGCTCAGTGGGTCTGAACATAGACTTCACTCTTTGGGCCTTGGTTTGCCCAATTTTGTAACAAAGAAATCGGAATTGGTTTCTCAAAGCGTTTCCTGCTCTGGGGCTCTGATTGGGGACCCAAGGCCTGGTGAGGAGAGGTAGAAGACAGGCCAGGCTCTTTCCACTATTGGCCCCTTGCTGCCCCTGGAGGTCATGTCTGCTGGCTCTGGGGCGGGCCTCTACATTTCAGGAGGAATGAAGTGTGCAGGGGCCGTGCCATGGGCAACTGTCTCTCCTGTGGGTCCTGGGCTGGGGTGTAGGCCTCAGGCAGGGTGAACCAGGGTGCTTCCTGACCCAGAGTCTTCCTCTTCCAGGGAACGAGGCCTGAGCACGTTCCTGTTCCGGCCTCACTGTGGGGAGGCCGGCTCCATCACTCACCTGGTGTCTGCCTTCCTCACTGCTGACAACATTTCCCACGGGCTGCTCCTCAAGAAGGTAAGCCTGCCTCACGGGAGCCTGCCCTGCCCCCCAGGCGTGCTGCCTTGACCTCCCTGGGCTCCCTGGGGCTGCTGCCCCGCCCCTAAAAGCTCTGGCCAATGGAGATCCAGGGCTTTTTTCTGGACTGGGCTGTCTGTAGTCATCTTGGTTTCATTTTTAATTATGAAAATAATAGAACCATATGCATCCCAATCTAGATTTTACCAAAAAATGGAGAAATGAAAAAAACAAGTAAATAAATGAAACTGATTGCTATTAGAATCAGTTCTATTAGCTTTTTAGTATTTCTGACTCCTACCTTTTATCCATGCCATATTTTAATCTACTTACAGTAAATGCAGAATTTCAGTTCCTACTTTCTCGGCATTGTATAGCAAGCATTTTCCTGTGCTGTACATAATACCTAAACTCCTCACTCTGCAGGCCTTTGGATGAACCACTGGCCACTTGGTCTATAATTGGCTCCATAGTTCCCAGTGGTGGACACGGCAGCCATCTGGCTTTTCCCATGTAAATGTGCTGCCATGAACTCTGGGCACACGCTCAGGCTTCCCATATTTTGGGGCATTGCCATGGGAGTGCAGTTTGCTCACAATGCTTCCCCCGCCACTCTGGCAGGTCTAGGCTCATGTCACATTTTGGTGTGGGGTGTGTGCTCACCAGAAGACCAGGTCCAGCCTTGCCCAGCCTTCAGGGTACATCCACGAGGAGCTGCAGTGTTTACAGTCCCAGTTGGGAGGTTTACAGTCAGAGCAGCAAAGCCACCCGTGTGGGGCATCTAGGGGCCTGAGCATGGTGGGTCAGGGTCCAGGAGGGGAGGCAAAGATGCTGATTGAAGTCACTGCCCTTCTGCCCCAAGTGGTGCCCCCCCTCTGGCACGAGGAATGGACACATCAGGCAGCAGGGAGGACAGCCAGGGCCTGGAGGGCTGGCATGTGACATAGGAATGAGAGAAACAGTTCCAGGGAGGAAAAGACAGTGTGTGAGAGTCTGGGAGTTGTGGCTGTGGGGAACTCAGGCTTGGCTAGTACAGACCCAGCCCAAGCTCTGGCTCCACTGATGAATGTCTGTCCTGTCCCTCCCTCCATGTGTCACATGAGTGTGGTGGTTCTTTTGCAGAGTCCAGTGTTGCAGTACCTCTACTACCTTGCCCAGGTCCCCATTGCCATGTCTCCTCTTAGCAACAACAGCCTTTTTCTGGAATATTCCAAGAACCCCTTGCGGGAATTCCTGCACAAGGGACTGCACGTCTCTCTCTCCACTGATGACCCTATGCAGTTCCACTACACAAAGGTGAGGACTCTTGGGGAAAGGGCCACAGTGTCCCAGTGGTCTTGCTTCAGTCTTGCCCCTCCAGCACAGGAACCTATGTCCATGTCTCAGGGCTCAGTTTGGCTTTTGGGATGGGGTTGGTGGCACAGTGAAGGCAAGGGGTGAGTCCTTTTTGGCCTCCTTGAACCCTTGAAGGTACAATTGGATTCCTTTGTCTTTCTCTGTTTCTCCGTCTTTGATATTTAGTACTTCCATAAGCTCGGTAAAGTTATTTGCCCTCTCCGTATTGAATTACTCTTCATCTGTAAAATGGGCACACAGTTGTCTCTATCTTCCTGTGGAAATTAAGATAGTGAATTCAGCTCTAATAGGGTCTAATACATGCATATGTTCAAAATATTAGGTGCCTTTTTATTGTACTGTGATTATTATTGCACTTTAGATCTCTGGGAAGAAAGAAGGGAAGTTTGATGTCATGCATAGGAACCGGCCATGAGTGTGCCTAGCACATTTTGATGGTGCTGACAAAACCAGGCACTGATTAGCAAAATAGAAGCACCCATAGTCTTTTAGGGCACAGCTTCTCCAGCCTTTTTGTCTCTGGACCTCTTCTCTGGAAGAACTGAAAGCCCTATGTGGATTGTATCTATTGCTATAAACTGATGAAAAACATTTAAAACATTAACTCATTTAAAAATAACAGTAATGGACTTGTTATATAAATAGCATTTTTTGGGAAAATAACTATTTCCCAGAACAAAAATACTGAGGAGAGTGGCATTGTTTTGCAATTCTGAAAATCTCTTTTAATGTCTTACTTAATAGAAGACAGCTGGATTCCCATAGTCACTTCTGCATTCAATTTGTTGTTTTTATCAGTTTGTGAAAATTACCTTGCATCACAGAGATACATAGTTGGCAAAGTGAGGACCTTTCAAAAGGTCTTTAGTTGCCAGAGGTCCTTGGACCACACTTTGAAAAGCACTGGTCTAGCAGACAGAGGCAATAGGGTGGGCAGGGGAAGAGATCATAGAAGGGCTGGTGATTAATGGCAGCTATTTCACATCTGAGAAGACAGAGGAGGACCACCGCTCAGACGCAGTCCTTTTGGGATTAAATTATCTCCCCCCTTGTATTAGAATGGATTCTCATTTAATGGTCCCTCTCTGCTCTGAGTGCTTTACTCATACTTTTACTTTTGGGCAATCTTAAGAAAATGGTGTTGGATAAAAAGCAAAACTGAAGAACAGATAGTATTAAACATGCATCTGACTAGAGAGGTGGTAAGTCAAACTTTGTAGGAGGCCATGGATGTGGCTCGAGCACCTCCACCAAACAGACCACAATAACAAACTTCAATCATAGTAACTGAGCGCTGGTAGCTTACCAGGGGACCCTGCAACCAATTAACTAATTAAGCTGTAAACCATGAACTAGTTCAGCTGTAACCAATCGACTAAGCTGTAGCCAATTAAGTTGTTTTCGATGCCTCACTTCTGTTTTTCTATAAATACTGTGGGTCACCCTGTGGGTTGTAGTGCTCAGAATCTGCTCTGGGTAGAGGAGCTACTCTATTCATGAGTCTTTTTTTTTTCTTTTTCTTTTTGTTTTTCTTACCAAACTACTAATCTAAGAAGTTTTCCCTTTAACAGGGATTGTCATAGGAGTGGAGCCTGGCATCCCTCTATTAAGACCAGCCCTGACTTTTAAACATGATAGACTCGCTCCTGGTCAACAAACAAATTTCTTTTAATTTTGTTTGTAGACCTGCAATTACACACACACACACACACACACACACACACACACACACACGTGAGTTTGGAATGTAAACTGTGATCTCAGTCTGGTGACCTGCAATTACACACACACACACCCCAGGAGTTTGGAATGTAAACTGTGATCTCGGTTGATGATTGCGGTTCCAGTTGGTAAGGAAAGATGGACTCTGCAGTGCACGTTGGTTTTAGTCTTGGAAATACATGCAGTGTTGTCGTGGACACTGCTGTCTCATCCGGGTCCTCGGGGCGGGCTCTAGGAAGCGCTCATGGAGGAATATGCCATCGCTGCACAAGTGTGGAAGCTGAGCACGTGCGACCTGTGTGAGATCGCGAGGAACAGCGTGCTGCAGAGCGGCCTCTCGCATCAGGTATGATGTGTTACAGGCTCTCCTTGTCCCTCTCCTTTCAGCAGCCAGGAGAGAACCCTGCTGTGTCCCTGCAGGGCACTGGGAATCTAACAACAACAAGTAGGGCCTCTGGTGCAGTGACACTCGGCTCTTGGAGCAAATCCTTGGGAGCCTCCTGAATGGCTGCTCCTTCACCCTTCTTTCCCAGACCCCCTTGGAGTGGCCTTCCCCAGTTACTCATTCTAACAGCCACATGCTTGCCATCAGCTTTTACCCGCTTCATTTGTTTTTCTTCATAACCCTTCTCACCGCTGAGCTTGTCACATGCATTTCTTAAGGACCAGGGCTTGTTCTGTGGTAGCTGCTTTGGTCCCAGAACAGTCCTGCACACAGCAGGTGCGCAGTCCTTCTGGGATAAAGGACCACCATCTAGACTGGATAAAAGCCCGCCAGGATGGGACTGGGAACCAGCGGCATTTGTGCAGCTCACTGCATAGGTCTGATGTGGAGCCCGCACTGAGAACTGTGCCCTGGAGGGTATCTCGGGTCCCTGGCAGTAACCTCGCATGTCACTGGTACAGGAAGGGGTGGCATTAGGTGCTGCCCTTCTGGACGATGATGCAGGGAAGAGTTAACCCATTTGTGCTGAAGAATGCAAGTTTTTTTAGATTTTTGTGTGAAATTCATATACATTACCTAGAAAACTTCAAGGAATAAGACTTTGAGGAGAAACACGTTGCATTGTTATGGGTGCTGTGGATGCTGTTGAAGCTGCCGGTGTGGGTGGAGAAAAGTGGGTTGCAGGCATATTTTTTCACTGGTATTTCTCTTGGTCCACAGGAAAAGCAGAAGTTTCTGGGAAAGAACTACTATAAGGAAGGACCTGAAGGAAATGATATTCGAAGGACGAACGTTGCGCAGATCCGGATGGCATTCCGACACGAGACTCTGTGCAACGAGCTCAGCTTCCTGTCTGATGCCTTGAAATCGGAAGAGATCACAACCCTGGACAACTAGGTCCAGCAGTCAACTTCCATCGTCACGTTTTGGTTTAATTTCAGGCCTGTGGTCAAGATACGAAACAAAGGGTTTTCTGTGAAGAGGAAACCTCTGAAAAGATTTTCAGACTTGTGATTTTGGTCGCACTGTTCACTTTAAAGACTGAACATGCTCACTTGTGTTAATATTTCTGAGTAAAGGGTTAGTGACTTCTCCTTGGTGATCTGGGAGCTGGCACTTGTCTACTTGTTGCTAATTATTCACATATTTCTTTTGTAACTGCCAGTGCCTAAATTGTTGGGGCCAGGATTTTTCCGTGGTCAAATGCCAAAAACCATGAGGTGTTATGATTTTCTGCCACACTCCTTTCTATAGCCCCACAGGCAAACTGGTAGTTGTTCATTTCAGCCTCTGGCTGGCTGGATGCCTTAAACAGAATCAACTTCAAAGCTCCCTTTCATAAAGGGGCTATTTTGTGAGAAAATAGAAGACCCCTTTCTTGACAATTTGTTGTTTAGGAATTTCTTAACCTGTTTAGCCCTCCTTGGTTCTAGTAGGAAGCCCCATGTCCTCATGAACACAGTCACTCCTATTCTGTGTTGGTCTCCTTGTCCTGAAAGGAGGGTTTGGACAGGCAGGAGTTTTCAAATGTACTGTGAACCCCCTGGTGGACCACTCCAGGGCTGGGGAAGAAACAGTGAGGTTTTGGTGGCTGTCAAAGTGACTCTGCTTCCACCAGTTTTACATTGGGCCTGCTAAGTATTTTCACTTGAAACAAGGACGTTGAAAAGCATAGGACCAGGTGATCTCTGTTCCTTTTGGCCATAAACAGCCTGTGTTTGTAGCCCAATCATCATTTACCCATGCAGAGTTAGGCTAGTAAAGTGAAATTTACTCAAGGTCTCACTGCTAGTAAGAAACAAGACGAAAACTAGGTCCAGTAGCTCTCACAGATGTTAATTTTTTAAAAAACCACTATAATCTAGCACAGTTTTATTAAACGCAAAATTTTTCCCTTACCTAAAATGGAGACTTCTTCAGATGATATAGTGGTCTCAAGGACCAGGCAGAAAGCATTTTTAAAAATCAATCTGCAGTTAAGCTTTATCAGTGTCACTCTTCATCTGTGTTACCGGTGCCTAGTACATAGTAGGTGCTCAAACGCATATGGAGTGAATTTCTGTCTTGGCAACTTTTTAAGGGTACGTACACTGATTACTCAAGCTGCTCAAGGGTCGTTCTAAATATTTGCGGGCAAACTCAGATTCTAGGAAGTCTTTTTGAATCATTGCAAAGTTAGTGGAAGCTAATTTTTGTCTGGAATATGCTGCCTTCATTTTAGGTTGTCTTGTCCTGTGACTGTGCGTGTCCATCCAGTGGTCAATTTAGTGTATGAACAGTGTAACCTTTTTACTTGGCAAATATATATGCTATCTTATAGCTAATTATGAAATTGATGAAAGCCAGTCCTTATTTTAGGGATTATTTTTGAAATTCCTCCACTTGAATACCTTTGCCCTAACATAGGAAGTACTGTATAGTTTTTCATTGTTATTTTATCTATATCAAGTATTTTTTAAATTATTAAGGTGTCAGAACTGTGACTCAATTTAAAACTATTTCAAGTTAATATGTAAAGGAAAAGTTTGTTTTTTAAGACTGGACATAATGAAAAGTTATCAGTAACTTTTATTTTTTTACTGCAACATGGGTGACATTCACTAGTGAAGCTTACTAGACCCAGAAGTACCCTTTGCTCTCTTTTGCTCTAACTTCCAGCCTGTTACTAGTTCGTCAGCAAAGCCACTCATCTTCGTTTCTTTTTCCTGGGGTATTATTAGAGCCTGTTCAGTCAACATGTGTTGATTTTACCTGTCCTGCAAGCTGCCCAGACATCTTTTTTCTTGAGCCCTTTGTATTTTTATTTCATCATTTCACTTAACTGGTCTTTAGGGGGCGAACCCCTACTTTCCTTTGTGTTCACCTATGGAATCAAAGGCAGTGGGATACCGTGCTTAGGTTTCTAAAGGAATGGTTTTTGAGGCAGTGTTAACCCATACCTGTTCCAAAGGGCTTTGGTTTGCTTCATGTGTTACTTCAAATTGTAAAAATGGTCACTGTCATTACCCTGCCTGGTGAACACAGATCTCAGCTTCTGGGTTGATATTTATTGAGATCTATTCCTGGCCTTTACTGTCTCCTGGATTAAAGCAGAGTTGAAAGTATATACTTCTGGCTTCCTCTTTACTTCCTCTTTACAATATCATCTTTTTTGGGGTTTGCAAAAACAAGTGAAATTGATATGTTGGTGATTATTCCTGAACTATGACTATTAAAAAGAGTAAGTAACTCCAACACAAAAGGAACACAAATCATATAGTTTCTTGGACGTTTTGTACCCTCAGTCACTAAGAGGAGAGGATGACAGATCACACTATACATATCTTACAAAATTATCAAAATATATCTAATGTATTTGTCTTTGGTACCATAATTTCTCCACAGTACTGCATAATCATGATATACATCAGAAAATGTAATTATAAGCTGCCTCTTCCTTTTAGAAGTTTTCCCTTTTCTCAATATGATTCTGATGTTTTAATACACTTCTTATATCCTGAAGATGATTTTACAAGGTAAACACCAAACTACCATAAGGTAGAATAGTTTATCAATTATTTTTACTGGACCAAAAAAAAAAATGAAACTGTATGTCAACTATTTGTATTATCATTATGTTGCCCATCATAAATGTGGGTGATCAACTGATCTCCCCAGTCTCCAAGTAGTTATCTAATTTCTGGTAGACAATAAAGGTCAAAGACACAGCAATTAAAAATACAAATTCTCCAGATTGCCTTTTAATGAATTCAACTTCCTAATGTTAAAATCACTGAAACAAAAGATCTTTCCAAGGATTATCACTAGATAGATGAAGGAAATCAAGTTCAATTTAAAATTAATCTCAAGACATAGCACACAAATGTCACAACCCTCCAAAGCACAATATAAAATAGTCCTCTAAGGAATATAAATATTTAGTATATATGAAAATGAAATTACATGATAAGAAATATTTTAAGTCAGCAAAAACTTCTTGCATTATTTATTGCACAATTTATCAGTTTCTCTTAATAAAACATACTATTTCAACCTCTAAATTCAGTACACAAACTCATCTTCTCAAACTAAAGTTCTAGCATTATAATAAGTAAACCCTTTGTTACTGAGTTAGGAGAGAGAACACTGTATAACTTTTAAGACTATTTCACAAATCCTAGAAGGCACACATATTTGCTATTATAGTAAGTACATTTAAGTACTTCATATTTAAAAAAGACAAAACTGTACAGAGTAGGAAAAACATGTACATTTCATCTATTAAACAAATTTACAACATTTATAATTAGGTATTACAGTAGAACCTACTGATCATTCATATCTAAGGAATTATCACCCAGGTTTTAATGGTGTGAGCAGAGAACCATGCCCATTTCTTTGATAAGGCTAGTATAAAACATTTGTATTTCACAGTAGATCAGTTAGTGTCTTGGAGCTCATATTGTAAGAAAGATGCCAATGTCAGGTTACTGGGCTCATTGGGCTCAACCCCATAATTTCTTCAAGGGTAAAGGATTCTGGGGATAAAGTCATTAGCTATACCTGGAAAGTCTCAAAAACTTGTAAAGCAACATTGTTCACTTTCAGAGACATTTGGAAATTAGGCAATCTGAGTTAAACACAGCAAGTCTAATCCAAAATACAATTTCAATATTTAGAGCTGGAGAACATCTCAGAGGACCCCTTATCCCACAGTTCTTTCTGCAGAATATTAAAAATTAGAGATTCAGGAATATGCAAATTTGACTTGAAACTTTTGACCCCAACTCAAATTTTTTAAACAACTGTCAAAATTATTACTCATCAAATTCTAATGTTCCATATACCAGCAGTGCATTATGTATTTTCACTGGTTGACTTAATATTTACTTGAGTATATAAAGGGAATTTATATTAACATGACTTATAGAAAAGGATGTGTGCCTGCACACATGTATCAGTTTTAAGATTTTTTTTTGAGACAGGCTCTTGCCATGTAGCCCAGGCTGGCCTTGAACTCACAGTGATCCTCTCGCCTCAGCCTCCTGAGTGCTGGGAATACAGACATGTGCCACCATGCTCGGCAAGGATGCTAAGATTTTACTTGGGGAAAAGATGGTTTCACTGCTGCAACAGTTCAAAAACCACAGAGAAAATCTGTTTCTAAAGGAGGAAGCTACAGATGAGTAAGAGATTTTCTCAGGGTTATATAACCATCAGGCATACTACCAGGTTAATATAATAGTCCCCAGAACTCTGCTTGTATAAACCAACAAAAGTGAGTATTTAACTATTTGGTACTCAGCTGTCCTCAGCATGAATACCAACATTCAGTTTTGGGGGGAAAAATAAAGTTATTTTAGACATTTTTCCTTGAAATTGATTTTATTTGCATACTTACTAAAATCTTAATATCCAAAACTTACGTCATCAATAAGCAGCAACTTGGTATGCCTTGGTACTGAGAAAAATAGTAGTATTTTCAAGTTACCAAGAATAGGTCAGAAAATTTACACAGAATGTTAAATAATTGTTTTAAAGGAGACTTCAGGTTCTAGTTTTATTCTATGCTGAAATGCTAATGTTAAAATTTTTACTTCATAAAATCTAAAAATTGGTTGAGGTGCTACTGAAGATCATAATTCCATTTTTACTATATTTCTTTAGACTTTCCAAGGAAATAGAGTGAAACAATAAGACAACCAAATTTTTTTTTTTTGGTCCCTGGGATTGAACTCACGACCTCGTATTTGCTAGGCAGGCGCTTATGCCGCTGAGCTAAATCCCCAGCTTATTTGCTATCTTGAAGAGGTGTTTTACATGTATATGGCAAAGAAACCTCACCATATGTTCTTCTCTTTACCTAAGAAATGTGAGAACTTTGAAACCTCACAAAGATGCCTTTGAGTTAAAATAAAAGCACCATAAATCAATATAAAATTACTCATCATAATCTGTAAGAGTAAAGGTATGTATTGTGGTGAAAAATTTCCTTCTGAAACTCCAGGATGTATGAACATTATCAAAAGCTGCTTGAAACAGTTTTTCAGCTTTGGAAATGTATTTCCAGACAGTCAAGAGGATTCTCCAGCAGAAATTCATTTATAAGGCGAAGTTCCAACTTTAGGGCCGGGGATTTAGCTCAGTGGCTTAAGCACCTGCCTGGCAAGCACGAGGTCGTGAGTTCGATCCCCGGTACAAAAAAAAAAAAAAAAAAAAAAAAAATCCAACTTTATAGTCTTCACCCAAATTATATATAATTTTTTAAAAAGACATAAAATAAAAACTATGCAGTTGAAAAACACACTGCTGAAGTTACATAGTTAGGAAATTGTGGATCAGATCACTTCAAGTAACAATTATTAAAGGAGCATTAACTAACCACAAGGGGGCATAATACATACTCCTTAGATTCCAGCAGAAAGACTAGTTTAAAGTAGTAACATGCACTTCTCACATAGTTTGTTTTTAGTCATTAAAATTTTTCTCTCAGATGGCTGCAGCTTTTCAAAACTCCAGTTTTTAAGATCTAACTAAAAAGATTCCAGAATACACCTGCTCTCAAAATCCATAGTTTGTCCAAACCCTCTGGAAATATTGCTGTTATCTGCTAGCAAAGGAGTCAAGAGCAATTAGTTCTAATATACATTAGAACACATAAAATACAGTCTAAAACAGTAGCAAATTTTAGTTTACTGTGAATGGAAGACATGGCAAGTTTATTTTACAAATGGGACACATTATCAGAATAGCAAAAATAAGAGGATGGGAAAAACTAGTTTTTCTGTATCTGTGCCACAAGACACCTCTGTTCTTCCTCTATGACCACATCCTGTTTGCAGCTCACAATAACAAAAGAAGCTCTTCCCTGCAAGGTCATGGCCTGTGGGGCTGACCTGCCTCATCAGCCATGTTAAGAATATAGTTAGCCATGTCGTCTTCTGTGGGTGCATCCGACACTACCCAAGATTCATTTGCTCCAGTCATCTGTAGGCGACAGATAGGGCAATTTCTGTGTCGATCACTCCTATTAGGAAAATCAAAACAAGAAAAGCCTATTATAAATTCACTCTTTCTTAAAAATATGTTTTATTGAAAGTAATCCATGTACATGGATTTTAATAATCAGCATGAAAGTATACAGTGAAAAATAATTACTATTCTAAATTCTCTTCCTCCAGTGTATATGTGCATGTATCTCATAGACCATCATGTATCAGCACATAAAGCGATGTACACTTTTAAAAACATAAACTATACAGATATATCATGATTTATTTAACTAATCTCCCATAAAAGGATGTTTACTTTGTTTCTCTTTTGCTGCTACAAGCAATGCCATTAATTCATATCCTTGTGTCCAAACAGGTGAAGTGTTTCTTTATCATAAAAATTCCTTTTCCTGAGAGAAAACTGCCTCTCACAAATGGGAGATGTGGAAAGTATAAAATTTATTTGTATTTATATGGAAGACACTGGGGCTAGGGACTTAGCTCAGTGGCACAGTGCCTGTCAGACAAGCACAAGGTCCTGAGTTTGATTCCTGGTACCATAAATAAATAAATAAATAAATAAACAAACAAACAAATAAACAAATAAATAAATAAATGGAAGACATTATGCTAGGAATAATTTCTTGACAGTAGCAAAGGAATGAGGCAGCAGGAAAGGGTGCTACCAGTCATTTTTGTCAGTGGTATCTAGGTACATGGCTCTTAGCAATGTAATTATGCATAAAATCCTTTGGTTAATCAGTAACATGAAGACTTCTTAAAGCAACTATAAAGATGGGAGTACTCAAGGTTTAAAATAAGATGAAGTTTATATGCAGATAATTTTCCTGATAGGGAAAGAATACATACATATGATCATTTAAATTAAAGTCATGTTTTCCAAAGGAATTTTTTCCTTGTAAGTATTTTGGAAACTTCAAAATAATGTTTGAGCCAGAAATATATTATGCAAGGAAAAATATTTTTCTCTTCATCTCTCAGGGAAACCTGGGATCAAAATAATCAAATTATATCAACTGCTCTTTGGCTTTTGTGCAAAACTTTAGAAATTTATTCCAAAAACTAAATGTGAAAGCCAGAGCTGGCATATATTATTCAGGCTTATTTCTGGTTCCCCAGAGATATTTTACAAGATAATTATGTGTGTTTGTCTGTGAACAAAACATCACAATTTAAAAATAGTCAACTTTTGCTTCCGGCCAAGAAAGACCAGATTTATCTTCCCCTTAAAACAACTAAAACAAAAGACAAAATATAGAAAATAATGATTTGGGTGTGGTGGTAAAAGCTTGTAATCCTGGCTGTAATCTGGGAGGCTGAGGCAAAAGGATCACAAATTCAAGCCCAGTGTAAGCAATTTAGCAACAGCCAGTCTTAAAAAAAAAAAAAAAAAGGCTGGGTCTGCAGATCAGTGCAAAAGCCCTGGGCCCAACTGCTAGTTGTATAGACATAGGGGTGTGTGTGTGTGTGTGTGTGTGTGTGTGATTCTGTGTTTCATATAAAGCGTAAGATATCAGGTAACAAGGACAATGATTCCTGACAGGTGGGAAGCAAAGAAAGGAAGCTCTTAAAGCTGCCCCAGGTCATTGTCCCTGGGCCAGTGAGGTGGGGGAGGCAAACCTTGTGGATCCTAGCAGGCTGCTCCTACTGAAGAGACAACTGACACTCTGGGGAGGCCAAGCGGCTACTAGTACAGGGCAGAGTACTGGGAAGGAGACACCATCAGGGGAGCTGTAGAGCTCTACAGAAAGTCCCCCTTCACTGTCTTCAGCAGAGTAGAGAGCAGTGTGTGCAGGTGAGGAAATGACATGAGGCTGAGGGTTTGAGGGAACAGCATCCAAAGCTCACAAAGGGCATGGGATACTTCCTGTTTTCACCAGCCGGGCCAGAACGCCTCATACTTTTCTTGGAGATTAAGTAGAATACTCCAAAGAGTCCTGGTGAGGCATAATTAGTGGGGCATAATTAGCATTAAACTCTGCTCTGGTCCCATTTAACGAGAAAAGATCAGATATTTCTAAATGACCTAACTATATTCCAGAACAAAGCTCAAGAATAGTTTTAGTAATGCATAAATATCTAGTACCTAAAAAGGGGAAAATTCACAATATCTGGCATCCAGTAAAAAACTACAAGGGAGCCTGCACACAGCCAGTACAGGCAGGGGGAGACAGCCAGAGCCGCCCCTACGCACCCGCCACTGCCACTGAAAAGCCTGCCTCCCCTTAGGTAACCAGCACGGGCAGGGAGAAACAGCCAGGTACGCCCTGTGTACCATCACTGGCGACCTTTGCTTCTTTCAGGCAGCCAGTGCCCACTGGCAGAATCAGACTAACACACCCTTGAGTGCCTGCCTCCAGCAGGGGAGTCTTGGTATAAGTGCACAGGCTGAGAGAAGAAGCAGTCCCACCACCACACACCCATGGTCATCAGGGAAGCCTCAGGAAGTTGCACATGTGTGGAGAAGCCTGCCCCACGTTCTGCTACCTTCCTGGGAACCCGGGTTCAGAGAAACCCAGGTGCCTGGCCCATTTCCCTACATTGAGGAGGGGTAGCCAACATAGGAAGTACCTGGGACCCTATAACCAGCTTGTTGGGAGGAACTCCAAGATAATGTCAAGACAAAGGAGCAAAAGGCATTCTCAGACCTCCAGCCCACACAGAACAAGTCTGGGAGATACAGTTATGGAATAAAATGGAATCACACACCTGAAATCTCTTGAGAGGCTAGCAACTGAAGTAAAGAAACAAATTCATGAGACTGTTAAAAGTAATCAGATCAGAAATAATATCACAGGTAAAAGAAGAAATCATACACATAATGAAAGAATTGCTGACCATATCTAAAGAAGACATAGATTTAAAAAAAAGGAGCACAGAAAAATGATGGAAATGTTGAATGAAAAAATACAGGAAGGAATTACAATGCATGAAACATATTCAAAGATATCCAGGAAATTAAAAAGTTGATCAAACGTTGGCAAAACCCCTTGAAAGAGACTGAAGATAGACTTGAGACTTTGAAAGATAGGATCGCAGCTAGTGATTGTGAAAGGAAAGATCTCTTAAAAAGGAACTAGGAAATCACAATTCAGTGGCTACAAAATGACACAAAGAAAAATAATTTAAGAATGATAATTATCAGTGAAAAAGCAACAATCAACACAAATGACATACAAAGACTATTTATAGAAGTAATAGCAGAAAACTTCCCAACCATGAGAAAAGGATCTGGCATGCAGATAAGTGAGGCATATAGAACTCCAACTAGCCATAACCCAAATAAATCTACATCCAGACATAATAATCAAGATCCCAGAAATTCAGCACAAGAACAGAATAAAAAGCTGTTAGAGGAAAGAAACATCACCGATAAAGGGAAATCCATCACAATCACGGCAGACTTCTCAACACAAACCATCAAGTCAAGAAGAATTTGCAGTGACGTGTTTCAAATCCTGAAAGAAAACAATTACAACCCAGATTGATGTACCCTGAAAAACTATCTTTCAAAATTGATGGAAAAATAAGATACTTCCATGATAAAGAAAAACTGAAGGAATTAATGACCACCAAGCCAACCCTACAGAGAGTGCTGAAGGATATTCTAGAGAGAGATAAAGATGATCACGGTTCCAGGAACAGCAGCAGAGGAGGACTGCCAAACAGGACACGCAACTGAATGAAGGAGAAAAGTGGAGGGCCACTAGCAGGATGATAACATGGCAGAGATGAACCAAAGCATACTGACTGCAGTCATTTATGTAGACAGCCTCAATTCACTGAAAAGAAACACCAGGGATGTAGATCAAGAAACAAGATCCATCAATATACTGTATAACAAGAAACACATTTAACTCAAAAGCAAATTCATAAACTGAAAGTCAAAGGAGCGAAAACCATGTTCCATGTAACAGAAAACCAGAAAAAAGCCGGGGTAGCTTGCCCATCAACCGCAGAATGGTAAGAAAGGAAGAGTATTTTCACACAATGGAAAGCTACTTAGCTATAAAGTAAACTACATAAAGCCAGTGAAAAGATAAAAATTTTAAAGCAACCAGAGGGAAAAAAGGACATATTACCTCCAATGGAATAATAATAGGATGATAAAGAAAAACAATGTATGCAAGAGGTGGAACAACATAATTAAAGTACTAGAAGAAAAATACTGTCAGTCTAGAATTTTATAGCAGGAAAAAAAAAATTCAGACATTCAAGAAAATCCTATGGAGTCTCTAAATAGCTACTGAACAACTACCAGATAAGAGTGTAGGATACCAGACTGATGTACAAAATCTATTACTTTTTAAACACTAGCAATAAATGATTAAAACTTGAAGTAAAACCCATTTGAAAATAGCAAAAAATATGAAACACATAGAGGCAAGTTGGTTACAGATATACAACACTGAAAATTATAAAAATTGCTTAGATATATTAAAAACCTAAAAAATGAAAAAATATACTGTGTTAGAAGTCAGTTATGGTTTGTATCTCAATGTCCCTTCAAAGCCTCATGTGCTTTTTAGGTAGGGCTTTTTAGAGGCGGCTGGATCTGGGTGCGTGATAACTAAATTAGTCCAACGATGGTTTAGCATTGGTCTGGGTATGGATGATGGGAAGCCCCCCTGGGTGTAGGTGGTACCAAACAAAAGGCTGGTGGCCTGGTGGAATATGAAGGAAAAGACGGAAGGCAGGCAGGCTTGCTGCTTCCTGCCTGCCACACCATGGACTGTTCTGTGATGCTCCTTTGCCTTGCTGCCCTGCCTTGGGACTGAAATCTCTGCAAACTATGATCTAAAATAAACCTTTTCTCCTTTTGGTATGATTCCCTAGGGGTGGGTAACATGGATGAAATATAAGAAACAGAAAGAAGGTTGCTGTCATCACCTGCTGCTTGCTGCCCTCTGCCTGCCCTGCTTTGCCATGGACTGTTCCTTCTCTGTGATGGCCCTCTGCCATTCCACCCTGCCTTGAAGCAAGTTGACTACGGACTGAAACCTCTACAAACTGTGCTACAATAAACTTTTCTTCCTTTACCTTTACAAAATGTCAGGCATTTTGTCTCAGCAGTGAGGAACGTAAGACAAATGCTATACTCATCAGTGTAGTATGGTACTGGAACGAAACACACAAGTCTAAAAATAGACCCATATTTGAACAACTGATTTCCAGCCAAGGGCAGAGGCAATTTAGCAAAGAAAAAGACAAACCAACTTCCAACAAACCAACTCGAAAGAGACCACTGACCTAAGTGCAAAACAAAACAAAAAAAACTATAAAACTTTTGGAAGACAAGGTAGTATCTTTTCTATCCTTAAAAGAGATTTTGTAGGTATTACACTAAAATAATTACCTATAAATCACAAATTGATAAATTGGACCTCATAGGAATTAAAACAATTCCTATTCTTTTTAAGATACCTGTAAGAGAATATAAAGCCAGAGTGGGAGAAAATATGTGCAAATTATATAGTGTATCTGATAAAGCAGGAGTATCAAGAATGCATACAAAGAACTATTAAAACTCCCAGTAACAGGACAAAGATTTGAACAGAGACTTCAAAGAAGATAAACAATAAATTAACATATAGAAAGTTTCAACTTTTTTTGTCAGTAGAGAGATCCATAATGAGATACTACTGATTAGAATGGTTAAAAAGTTAAAAAGACTAACTGTATCAAATATAGGCGAAGATATGGAACACTTGGAAGTCTTATGCAGTGCTGGTGGTAGTTTAAAAGGCATGTCTGCTTTGGAAAATAGCAATTTCTTAAAATGTTAAAACACACACCTCCTATATGACTTAGTCATTTTACTTCTAGGTATTTACCATCCTCAAAATTAAAATATATGACCATAAATATACTTGTCCAACAGCCTATACAGGAACTTCTGTAACTTATCCATATCTACAACATGGCTGAATCTCAATTACATGGAATGAAAAGAGCCAGGCATTTCCCTCCCCAAACAGTATATACTCTATGATTCCAATTGAAAAAATTCTAGACAATAAAAATTATTTTTAGCAAATGAAAGTAGATCAGCACTTGCCAGACAACTGGGAGGAAACACTGGGAGGGGGCTTTATAATGGAGCACAAGGTAATTTGGGGACAAATTTGGGGATTTGTTTGTTATCTTGATTGTGATGATTTTCATAGATGCGCACAGATGTCGTACGAGCCAACTCTACTTCCAGGCTGGTGTGAGAGTTCACCCTGTAATTCAAACACTCTGGGAGACTGAGGGAGGAGGGTGGAAAGCCTGAGCCCTGCCCAGCTTCACAGCAACTCAGCGAGACCCTGTGGCAAAATAAAAAGTAACAAGGGCAAGGGATGTACCCCACTGTGAAGGGAAGAGTTTAGTTCTCAGAACCGTAAATAAACAAATGAATGAGTGAATAAATGGATGAGTAAATAAGTAAATAAAATTATACCTCAGATATATGTAGTTTATGGTAACTCAGTTATGCATTCCCTTCAATTTTTATTTTGTAACACAATGCGTTTAACTAGCTAATATCTAAAATGGCCCCCGATCCAATATTCAAGGATTTATTCCTTATAAACACAGATAGAGAATAAATGTGAAAATGAGAAAAAAAGAAAAAATCTGAATTCTAGATTTGAATCACACACAAATTTCCTTACAAGAAAAGTATCAAAACCAATTTAATTTATGCTCTCCACATCTTTTAAACTTTAGGTACAAAAATAAAAAATAGTTTTAATCAGTAGGAGGCATGTCATAAAATTCAAAGTACTAAAGAAAGCAATTTTTGTACCTTTCAAAATTTAGTCATATGTACTATCCCATTTGGCTTCAGCTCATCCCTGAAGGCAGCAGATAACTTACCATTTATCAATACATTTCTGGCAAAAGTTGTGAGCACAAGGCAGGATGAGGTCAGCTCGTCCATCCATGCAGATACAACACTCCTCCTCATCGGTCAGCTGCTTCACCCTGCAATGCGAAAGCCGAGCTGAAACAATGGCACTCTCTGTCCACATGCTTTCTGCTTCATTTTCATTGTCTTCAGAAACATTACTAAACATCTATAATATAAAGCATAATATGACTTATGTGCAAAGTTAACATGAGACTAAAATGAGTATCTTTCAGGGAGAGCAAATATATTAGGGAAGAAATACTAATAGGCATAAATTTCATTAAGACTAGATAAAAGGTAAGTTCTGTGATTGTTAAAGAAAATAAAATATGGACAAAAGCTGGAAATGTTTAGCTTTTTCTGAAAATAACTAAGCCTATTTTGATTATACTGAATTTATGTAAATGAATTCAAACATAATATAATTTATCACAATATAGGATACACTGTGGTCTAAGAATAGACCTTGCATCATGGCCTTACAATGCTCAAACTGATAATGGGTTAAAAAATGAACAGCTTAGTATTAGGCTCTATGGGAAACACAAAATGGTTAGGAAGCCAAATCTCTGTCCCCAAGGAGCTCTTTTATCTTCTTGGGAAGAAAAGAGACATTGAACCTTACCTGGTCACAATTCAGAGTTCCCCAATGAGCCATGTGCCTTTGCGCATGGTTGTATCTTGGTTCTGGGATTACCTTCTTTGTTTAGGAAACTCTAACCTCAGTACCTCAGCTTAAAACATGTTTTCTTTCTGCCTCCAAAATCAACATTTACTTCAATCAAATGATGTAAAAATTGTATAGTTCTTTGAAGATAATAGTCTTTGTCACAGAGTATCAATAACTGTTTCTTGGACTGCTTTTCAATTTCTTTTATATTTATTTTGTGCTTTCCCATTATTTTTTAAGGTTTTCCTTTTATAAGCAGTATTACTTTTGTAATTATACATAAACTAAATATTTCAAAGTACAGCTACTAGATTGTAAGTGTTTTAAGGACAAGGGCTACATTGATAAAGATATTTTTCATTCCTTACTGTACTTATAGCACTACAAGTAAGTCACTTATAGTAGCAAATTAAAATTTACTAACCTGCGTATATAACAATATAAATGTCAAATATGTATTTCATATAGAAGTGCTAAGTAAAAAAGAGAGTATTTTTCAAACTTGTTAGAAAGATGAGAGAGAAAAATGACAGAAGTTTGTTAGACAGGCCATTCCAGGTGCACAAACAAAGCCATAGAGGTGGAGGGGGGGAGTGTGTGTATCTGATTGTGTAAATGTCACCGGGAGAACAACATGCTGCTGGGAGAGGTAGGAGACTGAAAGAAAAGAATGGAGATAATCTGATCTCTGAATGCCAAAAGAGTAAATGTGATGTTGTTTTGACAAACTGAAGCCAGTGTTTAATGAAGGGAAAGTGAGCTCTCATGAAACAATACTTTAGGGAGACTGACTAGGAGTGCAAGATGGAGGACAGAGAATGCCAGTTAATCTTAACTGGCAACCTAAGTGGATTAAGAGCTTTCTGGCTAGGTACTGTCCCCCTGCTCTGCTCCCTGGTCAACATGAAGTGAGCAGTGTTGCCCTACCATGCCCTTCTACCATGACATTCCGGTCAGCCAACTACAGATTGAACCCTCTGAAACTGAATCAAATAGAACCTTCTTTCTTTAGCTGGTGTGTACTGGGCACTCTGGTCACAGCAATGAGAAACTGACTAATATAGAACACTGGTACCAGAGTAGCGTTGTTATGACTACAGTTGACCACGTGGTTCAGGAGTTTTTGGAGGCAGCTGTAGGAGGTGTCGCAAAGGTTGGAGATGTGGGCTAGAGAACCCCTAGCATGCTGTAAGCAGAGCCTGATGAGTGACTCTGGTCAGCTTTGATGACCAGAATGATAATATAAATGAGTACAGGGAAGGTCAGGCTCATGAGGTTTCAACTGGGAACAAGGACTCTACTGGTAATTGGTTTAGAGGTCATGCATGTTACTGGAAAAAAATTTGTGAACATTGTGCCTATGTCCTAAGACTTTGAGGGACACTGAGTTTAAAGGTGACAAACTAACTGATCTGGCAAAGGGCATTTCAAGGCAGCTCCAATGCTGAGGCTGTGGCATACATACTGCGGGCTGCTTTTAGTCATTATAATAAGAACTGGAAGCAAAAAGCAGAGAAGAATTTGAAAAACTTAAAATTTGGCCCAAAAGAACCACATGTAAACTTAGAACCATATAACTTTGTGAAGTGATTACCACATACTTTTAACAGGGACAAGAAGAAAGATGCCTTGAAGCCATCTCAGAAATCAGCAGGAACCCACCAATTGTAGGTCAAAGGGTACAAATGCATAAACCTTTCATTTGAGTACAGAAATCCTGAGCCTACTGCTCAAGAAGGGTCATCCAGGGAATTGGTTCCACAGTATTTGTTCCGCTGAGCTGTGGCATCCAGGCACACAGAGGTCACTATAGCTATGATCCAAGAGGGCCTGAGAATTACTTGTGCAGCAGCAGGTCTTGGCAGACATTGTCCATATGATGCTGGTTGTTTATATATGCAGAATGTAAGAGCTGTGGGGTCATGGAAGTTTCTACCCAGATTTCAAAGGAAAACCTGAGAAGACTGGCAAAGTGTCTCTGAGAGGTGGGTACATGAAGCAGTGAGAACAAAGTCGAAGGCACAGTGAGTAACCCTAAAATTTTGAAAATGTCAGGAATGTCAACTGTTTGACAAGGAAAGCCATAGTCTGTGAGTAGAGATAGCATGCAACCACCAAGACCTCATGGGTAGCACCACCCAAGCCCCTTAGAAGTCACATCTCACCACCACATTCAACGCCAGATACGGAGCTACAGGACTCAAGGTTTGCCTTGTTAGGTTTCAGTCTTACTTGGCCTTGTTCTTTTCTACCTCCATGTAATTAGTCACTTTTCCATTGCTGGGACATCATATCTGACACCCACAACTTACAGAGGAAAGGTTGATTTTAGCTTATGGTATTCAGAAGATTCAGTCCATGGTTGGTTGGCTCTAAGGCAGAAACAGTGACGGATGGGCATGGCAGAGAAAATCTGCTCATCTCATGGCAGACAGAAAGTAGAGAGAGAAGGGAAGCGCTGGGGACAAGAATACCCCTTTCTTGTATTGAGGTAATGGCCTCAGTGTTCCACCTCAATCAGACCTACCTTCTAACAGCATAAACTCACCAATGGATTAATTCACTTTTGGGGGACACTTTAGATCTAAACCATAACATGTCAGAAAGTGATAAGACATTAAAGCATTTCTATACTGACAGGTTTGAAATTAGCTGGGTTGATTTCTAATATTGACATTTATTTGTCGAAACCTGTTTCTTCATCTTATATGGGCCAATAACTGAACTTGCATGAGGTCATTGAGAATTTAATAACCTTTTACATGAATAATACCCCAATTCTAATATCCTGTAAGTACTCAATAAATGCAAACCATTAATCAAATTATACATCAGATATAAAGCTCTAGTACATAAAGGACCCTGAAGAGTTCCTTCAATTTGCAAAGTCTTTTTCTGTCAACTAGTGCATCTCAGTATCACTATAAACTAAAAACATACTAAGTCAAGATGCAGACTTTAACCATTTAGGCACTGAGTTTCGGTCTCAAGGGCACACGAAAATGGATAACACTTTAATCTCTTTCATATTTTTGGGGGTGCTGTATTGGGGATTGAACTCTGGGTCTTCTTATTGAGCTACATCCCCAGCTTTTTATTTATTTATTTATTTATTTATTTATTGGGGGGGTACCGGGGATCGAACTCACGACCTCACGCTTGCCAGGCAGGTGCTTATGCCACTGAACTAAATCCCCAGCCCCTTAATCTCTTTCATAAAGATGACTGCAACAAGAAGTATTATTTTTATTTGCAATCATGTGGCTTATATATATGGGTAAACACAATCCCTAGTTTTTAAAATGCTTTTAAAAATTCACCATTCTGAAAAGAAAAAAGAAAAAAGCAGATAGGGCTGGGGCTATAGCTCAGTGGCACAAGTGCCTGTCTGGCAAGTGTGAGGTTGTTAAGTTCAATCCCCAGTACCCTCCCCCTGAAAAAAAAGAAAAAAGAAAAAGAACAATGCAGAAAATCAGATTCTGGTCTTTGAAAGAAAAACTTTACAAAGTAAAACAAGGATAAGCCTAAACATCGTCTACAATGTCATTTATCATGTCACTAGCACTCACGTAGCCCAAATCTTTAAAACTATATTAAATGATATAGGAAATGATAAATGAAAAATATAATTCAACTACTATATAATATTTGGAAACCAGATGGTTAAGAATGGGCCAGAAAATGCAACTGTAAATAAAAAGAAAGAGAAATTCTTGTTGAACACTTTTAACTTTACAATAAAAGACACTATCAACATAGATTTCTACTGTTTACCCAGAATGACAGTAAGGATGTCAACATGTTTAGACATGTTTTTTCTTTTATCGGTACTGGGGATCGAACTCACGACCACGAGCTTGCAAGGCAGGCACTTATGCGGCTGAGCTAAATCCCCAACCCCTGGACATGTTTTTTTCAAACAGGCATTTACAAATTTAAATTATGGTCATGACTGTCAAATGGTAACAGGTGGGAACTTTCACATGTTAAAAAGCACAATAGAGAAACAAAAGAATGTATAGCTAGAACAAGAAGACAGTACATTAGGCCTAAGTAAGTAAGCACTATCATGGAAACTCTGGTTGATTTTACTTTCTTCTGGTAACAGAGTATATGCAATATGTGAACGTTCATTCCTGAATGGACTGCCAAGTCCTAGAGCCAATATTTTAAAAGGAAGCCATTAAATACAAGTATAGAGAGGATGAGAATAGATTCCTGGAGACTGTTTTGACAGAAACATTACCTGGTATAAATTGCTTAATTTAGCTTTAGTTCCGCACTATAAAATAAATGGAAGAATGAGGTCACCCAAAACTTGATCAAGTACGTAATACCAACTGAGACAAAAGGATTTAGGGTGTCATGAGGAGCACCAGCAAAAATATGAATGAGCTCTCAATGGTCTATATATTGGAAAATAACAGAAATATGGTAATTATGTATGTATACCTTCCCATCCAAAGGCTAGCCTGACAAGACGTTACAGAGGATGAGTTTTCATCAGGTTCTTCAGAGGTGGAGCTCTGAGCCAACACTCCTGCTGCTTGACTTGTCATGTCTTTATAAAGCTGAATGAACTGGTACAAATTCATGATCCGTGATGCTTCTACAATGCCACTGCTTTTGTTAATCTAAAAATACAACCAAAATGGAAATAAAAAGCAGGTGAGAGATGACACAAATATTTAGAGACGACACGAACATAGTACAAAAAAGAGGTTTTCAATATTTGTAAATTACCTTTTAAAAAAGGAAAATTAAATAAATGAATAAAAACATGGACTCTTCACTTGTAGGATTCAAAAGACTTGTACAAGTTTGTCTCATTTGATTGATTAGGCATCAACTTGTTTAGAGTAGATGACATTCGTTGACTTTCTCAGAGTTAAAAAATGGATTTTAGAGATTAGTTTCTACAAATCTTTTACTTTAATTTGTGGGGGAGAGGTACCAGGGGTTGAATTCATGACCTTGTGCTTGCCAGGCAAGCACTTATGCTACTGAGCTAAATCCCTGGCTCTACTTTAATTTCTTATAAGAATTTAAAAAAAAAAAAGAATTTCTTAATTAAGAAATTTACCTGACTCCTATAACCATACGCCATTCTATTACAAGTGAAAAAACAGAAGGCTTTCTTAAATATACTGAAGTTCTACTTTGTACCAAAACTTTTAAAGAAACAAAATTAAATACTAACAAAAAGTGGTTGAATTTTGAACTGTAACAAAAACTCATTAATATAAAGTGAGATCAATGGTCTAGAGATTGTAACCCTACAGACTAACTCTCCCTTTCTAGTTTATAAATGTAAAAAGGTATTTAGGGCAGTGACAGAGGAATGCTTTCATATGGCTTCAGGTAGTTAAGGAGTGGGGCATGCACTCTGCTGAAATGACCCAGGCTAGTAGGGTAAGGCTCAAATATTCTTGGAAGAAGAATTCAAAGTAATCAAAGATAGGTTAGAGATATGAAAGACTTCCTTTTAGCACAAGAGATGCTACAGAAGGTGGTGGGAACAGAAGCCAGGAAATCTATTAAAATGGATATCAAGTAAATGTAACAGCCAAAGTCAGAAAGTATTCAGAAAGAAGTGAAGACTGCCAGGAGAGATACATAGAGAACACTGGCCTAGCATGCACAAGGTCCTGGGTTCAATCCCCAGCATGCAAACACAAACAGTGTAAATAAGAAAACTACAGTAGCAACATTTAAATATTTAAAATTAAAATACGTCATAATTTATTTATGCTTAATTTTTCCAAAAGCAGTGAAAGAAAATGAGAATCAAGAATGAGTCAGATTCTGTATCATGAAAATGGGAAAACAATCTCTATCAAAAAGTTGATTAAATTTTGGGAAGGTAAGATATATGTTGAGATGTAATTATATAATGTTCTTTGCAATAACAGACTGTACATAGAGAACAAATAAATAGAATTAAAAGGTGATAGGAACTGATAGAGGCTTACAGAATAAGGCCTTCATAGCTGAGGAACGTGGGCCAGTTTATCTTTAGAACTGCATAGTACAGAAGAAATCATGGAGTGATTCAGAAAAGTTTAGTAATAACGAAATTTATCACACTACAACTAGTCTAATCATAGGACCCTTCAATAAATACTTATAAGTACACAATGTACATGTTACAGGAGCAGGAAGTGCAATGCTCTAGATACTAAAGACATAATGTGTATAAAACAAAAATCTCTACCCTCATGCCAGTTATATGATACGTAGGAGAGACAGACAAACACTGATGAAGTTAGATAAAAATCAGGGCTATGGGGAAGATGAAATTAGGGAGAAAGAATGCTGAAGGGCTACAGGGGAGGCCTTAAAGATGACATTTCAGAACTGGAAGAAGTACATGAATGAGTAATATATAGGAATCTGGGGGGAAAGCCCATCACTTGAGAGACTAGTGTAAAGGCAAAAGTGTACCTGGTGAGGAGCACAAGGAGTCCACCAGCGTGCTTTCAAGAGAATGAGGGGGAAGAATAGTGGCAGATAAGGTGGAAATAGAATATACAGAACTTTGCTGATTACAGTAATGACTTTGGCTTTTATTCCAAGTATTTAGCAATCACTGGAGGGCTGTGAACCAAGAAGTAACACGATCAATCTGCTTTACATTTCAAATTGTGATGTGCAATAGACCAGTTCTGCTGAGAATAGACAGACAGGGTGGGGAATGGAGAGCGGTGCAGAAGCAGGGAGACCAGTTAGGAGGTGACTAGCGTAATCTTACTGGGACGTGGTCACTAGCTGGGAATAGGGTGGAGTATACTGAAGATGGTAAGAATTAGCTAGATTCCAAATATATTTTAAAAGAAAACTGACAGAACTCACTTATGGATTGCCTGTTGGAGTATAAGAAACAAAGAAGAATCAAACACCAAATATAAGCTTTATTCTGCATATAAGAATGATAAAATATATAATTTCTGAAGTTGGGCTGGGGATTTAGCTCAGTGGCTTAAGCGCCTGCCTGGCAAGCATAAGGTTGTGAGTTCGATCCCCGGTACAAAAAAAAAAAAAAATTCCTGAAGTTTCTTAATACCACCTTAGCATAAATTTATCAATTAACCTATTAATTTTTCTAAAATTATTCTTCTCAAATATTCCATTTAAAAATTATCTTAAAAATAAATTAAGCTTTATTTAAGAATAATCACAGCAGAATACAGAATGTCAAGATAAGGTCTTACTGCAGATATAGAAGGGCAAAGTATAAATTTGGGGTTTTTTTTTTTCTTTCTTGAGCTAGGGCTTCACTGTGTAGGTCAGGGAGCCTTAAGCTCACTTTGTAGCCCAGACGGGTCTCAAATTTGCAATGAATTTCCTGCCTCAGCCTCCCAAGTGCTGGGATTACAGCTGTGTGTTACCATGCCTGGCTCAAATGTTTCTGAATTAAGTAAATAGCTTTCCTCCTTCTGTCAGATTTTCAAATTGGAGTTAATTCTTTCCACTGTAAACACTGACTTTCCAGGGATTCTTTTGAAAAGAACCCAAGGAAGGCAAATAAAAATTTTCTTACAAGTAGATCTAAAATCAAGAGAAAAAACACATGAAAGAAAGATTCTAATTGCTTTTGTCTTTAATACTTTTGTTTTTCTACTCAGAATCTTATTTGGAGGAAGATGTTTATACTAAATGCATAAAGATATAGAGGTTAGATATTGGGGCAAAAAGGTATTTGGTTAAGTAATAAAATTAATTCCATGTTTATCAAAAAGAAGTAACAGAGGCCAGGTGTGGTGGCACATGTCTATAATCCCCATATTTAGGAGGCAGAGGTAGGAGGATCACCATGAGTTCAAGGCCACCCTGAACGACACAAGCAAGACTCTGCCTCAAAAAAAACCCAAAACAAAACAAAATGAAACAAAACAAGCAACAGCAAACTAAAGGATAAAAAATGTGACTGACTTCTATTCCCACAGCTTCCTACAATTTATGCAGCCCTCTTCTGTGAGCTGAGAATGTCATGAAATAAAAGTGGAGAGTGAACATATTTTAGGTAATACAGTGAGTGCAACACACAAGGAAAGCTTAATCCTACCCTAGTCATACAAAAATACTTCTTCAACATATTTTTGATGTTCAACATATACTAAGATCCTACCACATGCAAAGCACTGGATTTTCAGCTGTAAGGGATATAAGGATGGTTCCTGCCTTGCCAGTTTACTATTTACTAGGAAGCTAAGAACCTAAGTAATTTTATTTTTAATGTTGAATTTAATGGTGAGCAATTTCCTTTTGCCAGCGAGAAGGATGTGGCCTAATACTGATCAATGAGGTGAAAAGAGAGATTTGTCAGGTCTTTAACCAATCCCAGAGGCTGTTGTATATGTCAGGAATTCTTGGTAAGTGAGAAAACAAATATTGCTTTTGTTTAAACTAGCTCAATAGGAGTTTTCTGTGACTTGTAGCTGATTGCAAGTTAAAATTACAGAGGAATGGACCTTCCAATTGAGGGAAAGATGAGCACTGAGGACTGAGGCGGGAAAACTAAAGCCTAATTAAACCTCCTCAGAGTGTAGAATGTAAAAGGAAACAGCTGTGAAAAAGCAGAAAAAAAATAGCTTGGAGCCATATCATAGAGGCCTGACTGCCACATGAAGGAGTTGGAAATAGTTTGTAGGCATGTGGAATTTAAGGAATTTTAAGGAAGGGAGTGAGCTGATGAGTTACACTTTGAAAAGGTTATCTCATAGGAGTATGAATTGGAATTGTGAGAAAAGTACTGAGGTGTGGAGATTAATACAGACTCTACAGTAATCTGGACTAAAAGAGTAGGGCCCTGAACTATAAGTACCTCTGTGAGGGCACAGAATTTGTCTTATTTACCATTTACTGTATCCCTAATGCCTGGAATACCTGCGCTCATTCATTTGTTTGAATAAACTGGAAATGGACAATCCATTAGGCAAATGTGACAGACTTCTGCGGTTATCCCTGAAGTCTGTATCTCAAAGAAAAAAAAAATCTCCTAAACAGGTATTCTTTATGAGTTGGTTAGGAATGGAGTACAGGGCATTTATAAAAGTCTCACTTACGGTTTCTATGCACATAAATGATTTTATTACACATTTATTTGTTTTAGAACAGGGAGTGAGATAGAAGGAAGTTTAATAAAATTTATGTTTCCATTTTTGCTCAAAGGCCTGTGACTTCAAAAAAGATTAAGAATTGTCTATTTTAATCTACTCATTGGTGGATGGGTCTTTGTAATACTATGACAGCTGCAATTATATTTTTAACAGAACTCATATATTCAATTATCTAAAATGTGAAGATTGAACTACAATACAGTGCCCCAGTGTAAAAAAAATCTATTCTATAAATAAAGATCATCAAAACAAAAATCAAACCAAACCTTTCTAATAGAATTTTAAAAATTAATAAAACCCAGTGTTGTTAAAAGAAATTATCTGAGATAACTTTCTTTTTTTTTTCTTTTTTTAAAATAATTTTATTTAAAGAGAAAAAAAACAAAGCAAAATAAAACAGAATAAAGGGTAGCAACAATACAGTATTCCAAGGAAAAAAGAAAAAGTACAACAACAATAAAACCTAAGAAATTATTACTTCACTAATTACATACTGACTTCTTAGAAATAGTTGTTCACTTTACAAAGTTAAAACATGTAAAGTAGACATTCAAATAGTGAGACTGTTAACAGTTCTGCTCCACAATCTGACAAAAACAGCAATATGGTCATCCATCTTACCCATGCAAATATATATG
>PVJX010009615.1:0-60378 GCA_004027295.1 Dolichotis patagonum | reverse complement strand
GTCTTCTAGCAGATTTAGTGTTTCTGTTTTAATATTTAGATCTTTGATCCATTTAGATTTTAGTTTAGTACATGGTGATAGACATGGGTCTAGTTTTAGTCTTCAGCATATGGATAGCCAGTTTTTCCAGCACCATTTGTTAAAGAGACTGTTGCTCTTCCAGCAAACATGTTTGGCCCCTTTATCAAAGATAAGGTGGTTGAGTGAGTTTGTGGTTGTAGTTGTATCTTCCAGTCTATTCCATTGCTCTTCAGGTGTGTTTTTAGTCTAGTACCATGTTGATTTTATTACAGTAGCTTTGTAGTATAATTTCAAGTCAGGGATTGTGATGCCTCCTGCCTTGCCTTTGCTGCTTAGAATTGCCTTTCCTATTCTGGGTCTCTTCTGGTTCCAGATGAATTTTTGGAGTGATTTCTCTAGATCTATGAGGTATGTTAGTGGTATTTTGATTGGGATTGCATTGAATCTGTATAGTAATTTTGGAAGAATAGCCATTTTCACAATTTTTGTTCTTCCTATCCATGAACAAGGGATATCTTTCTATTTTCTGAGGTCCTCTTCGATTTCCTTTTTCAGGGTATTATAATTTTCCCTGTATAGCTCTATTACTTCTTTCGTGAGATTAATTCCTAAGTATTTCATTTTTTTGGATGAAGGGTGTGGTTTCTCTTATCTCTCTGTCAGTATTTTTGTTGTTAGTGTATAGGAATGCTATTGATTTTTGAGTATTGACTTTGTATTCAGCTATCTTTCCAAATTTATTTATTATATCTAGGAGTCTTTCAATAGAGTTTTGGGGGTCTTCTATGTAAAGTATCGTGTCATCTGCAAATAATGATAATTTAACTTCCTCTTTTCCTATCTTTACTCCTTTTATTTGTCTTTCTGGTCTTACTGTTCTGGCTAGTATTTCCAGTACTATGTTGAATAAGAGTGGTGACAGGGGATATCCTTGTCTTGTACCTGATTTTAAGGTAAAGGCTTTCAATTTTTGGCCATTTAATATGATGCTGGCTGTTGGTTTGTCATAGATGGCCTTTATCATATTGAGATAAAGAGCCTCTGTTCCAATTCTCTGTAAGGTTCTTATCATGAATGAATGTTGGACCTTATCAAAAGCTTTTTCTGCATCTATAGAGATGATCAGGTGGTTCTTACTTTTGGCTCTATTGATATGGTGGGTTACATTTATTGATTTACATGTGTTGAACCATCCCTGCATTCCTGGGATGAATCCCACTTGGTCGTGGTGTATAATCTTCTTGATGATTTGCTGCATCCTGTTTGCCAATATTTTATTGAGAATTTTTGCATCTATGTTCATGAAAATGTAATTAAGTCCTTGCCAACAAAGAAGAACCCAGGCCCAGACAGATTCACTGCAGATTCTACAAGAAATACAAAGAAGACTTAATTCCAACACTCCTGAAACTCTTCAATGAAATTGAAAGGGAAGCAAGTTTTCCTAAGTCATTCCTGGAAGCAAATATTACTCTAGTACCAAAACCTGAGAAAGACCCAACTAAAAAAGGACTGAGATATCTTAGGGCCATTATTTTGCCCAGTGTACTGATGCTGTCTTTGCAGCAACTTGGGAAGCTCCTGCCCCCGCCCCATGCAGCCCTGGGCACAGTGCTGGTGTCCGAGATGCATGGCAGGCATGGCTCCTGCATGGCAGAGAGGGAAGGGCAGGATGCTAGGAAATAGAGTCAGGGTTCGTGCTTGTGTTTAGGGCACAAGTAGGAATTTTTTTTTTTTTGTACCGGAGATCAAACTCACCACCTCACACTAGCCAGGCAGGCACTTAAGCTACTGAGCTAAATGTCCAGCCCAGCCCGACAAGTAGGAATTTTATGGCTTGATCATTTTGAAAGGATCTTTGTTGGGCTTTGCCACCAGGCTGATAAGAGAATGCTACCCTGGGGCTCTGTTGAAGCTTTCATAGCCCTGTGCTTGGCCTGTAAAACATAAACCGAGTCAGCTGCTCCTGCAGCAAGAGAATTCTCTTGGAGAGAGGAGAAAGCAAAGCCATTTGCTTCCGCAGAAGTAAGCAGAAAGTGTGGCACCTGGCAGGTGCCTTAAGGATGCAGATGTAACTTGTGCAGTCTGGGCAATGTGGCGCAGGCACTGTGCCTCCTGCTCTGCTGAGTGTCTTTATTCAGCTGGGATTTGTGATGTCCCCATGAGTACCAGGTGATGAGCTCAGCACAGGTTGCAGGGTATTTAACCTCTCACAGCCTCAGTTTCCTCATCTGTGTAATAACTGTAGCTGTACTATAGAGTTACTGTGCAAATTAAATGACTTAAACATGAGCAGTGCTTAAGAAAGTATTTGGCATAAGATAAACGCTGCCTAGCTGTTAATATTATTGATGTCATTTACCAGTGTGGAGACTGAAGCTTGGAGCTGTGACCATGCAGCTCTGCTGAGGTCTTCCTTTGAGTCTCAGCTCAAAGACTTCTAAATCCTGGGACTTCTTATCACTCAAGACAAGCAGATCTCCCTCCCTGACCATGTTCACTGTTCACCGTTAGGGCGCAGCATACATCACAGTCATTGTCCAGCAGGGCGTCTAAGTTTCACACACCATCTTGTTTTCTTCCCCTTGGGTGATGCTTCCTTAGCCTTTCTCAAGATCGGTGGGTTTGCAGAAGTAGATGAGACTCTGCCTGTGTCCCCTGTGGGTTACATTGCTAGGCAAGTCCCTAAAAATATTTGTTTGTGGAAGTTTTGGCACAGTGGTGAATACAGTGTTTTCAATCCAGCTCCGCCACCATGGGGATGTGCCGAGATGACATGTGCTGAGTGCCCGGGCTACTGTATGTCCTGTGTGGATTCACTGGCTTCGTCCGAGTTACCCGTAGGGCAGGGCCGTTACTGTCGCCACTGTAGGAGGCAGACAGCTGGAGTAACTTGCCCAAGGTTAGATGGTGCTGGGAGGTCGGGTCAGGCCTTGAACTGTTGTGGAGTGGGTTTCTGAAAGGATGAGGGCCCTTAGGACAAACTATGACCAGTTTCCATGGCATTGGCTTTCCTGGAAAATTCAGTGTACGTTAAACCCATACCATGAGAACAAATGGTGAATATGTAACATGGAGTTAGATTGGCCGATTAGAAAATTCTTAGTTTGGTTTTCACCTGCATTCATGTGCTGTGGGGCCGGGGCATAGTTTCTTGGCAGAGTTGTCTTGCTTGGGAGACATGAGGTCAGCATGTTTGGTCTCCTCCACTGTGGCACCATTGACTGTCCCATCGCTGTGACAACCCGAAGGCCTCACAGCTCTCCCTTTGGGAGTCCTATGAGCTCCCTTATCCTTGGCCAGGCTGTGTAATAATTGCATCTGAAGGCTGCCCACATTATGATCTCTTCCCCAGACCTCCTCTTTGGGTTGGGTCACCTTTCCTCTCCCTTCTCCTCCCTGGCCTCCTTGCATCTTCTGTCTGCTGTACGTATGCCAGAGGTTGGTGTGGGTGAGAATAGAAGGAAATGGACCTTCTTGGGACGGGTGCTGTGCCATAGGCTTGTGCAGTGAACCCTTTATAGATAGAGCGGGTACTTTTCTTACTGTGGGTGCTCAGTCCCATCGCCTCCCACAAACATCTGTTGCACCCTGACTGTGTTCTAGCCCTGGATCCAGTGCTTCATACATGATCCAGTGACGTCTCCCCACAGTCCCCGGGTAGGGATGCTCTTTTTTTCTTATTCTACAACTGGAGACAACAAGCCTAGAGATAGACATGCAGCCAGGCAACACAGAGCTGGGCTTCAGCCCACGTCTGTCAGACACTACTAAATTTGCCATAAGGCAGGAAACGGAAGAATCTCAAGGGCAAGGATTGCTACGTACCATCCAGGGCTGGACGGTGTGTGGCCCAGGAGCTCCTTGGCAGCGTGGCGTTTGTCTTAACAGGCCAACACCAATACTGACCTGAGGCTGGCGGCGGCCAACAGAGCCCTCCTGAGACACCGGGTGCTGCTGGGGTTGTCAGACTCTGTGGAAGGTTGCCGGAGTGTGATCCAGGTACGGTGTCTCGTAGTGCCCTGTCTCTGATGACCTGTGTTTGGACTGGGTTCTAGAGGACAGACGGCCTTGTGTTCTGCCTCTGTACCACATGTCCAGGAGTCTGCAGATGAGAGGCTGTCAGCACCCCTTTCCCCCTCCCTGCTTCTGTGCTTCTTTTCTGAGGTGCCTTTTCTGTGCGGACCCTGCTGATGGGCAGTGAAGACACTGAGGCACCCTGCAGGGTCCCTGTCTGAAATAGACTCACGGGCTTCTGGGATGATAGTCACAGTAGCCTTGCTGTCCCTGTGGCAAAGAGACTGCCCTGGCAGACTGCAAGGCCAGGCAGACAGGGCACTTTGGGGGGACTGTGAGGAGCTCCCGTGTCTGGGGACTCCGGGGGAGTGACACAGCAGGGGGTGATGAGGTAAGGCTGCTGAGACAGGTCAGAAGCTGCAGGCCTGAAGGCTGCCTCAGTCATTTTCTGCACTCCAGAGGCAGTGGGGAGATCTTACTGTGTTGAGTGCAAGTTACACTCTGGCTCAGGATACCACTGGGGCTCCATCTCTTGATACTGGCTGGGCTCTGTCCAGTGGAGTTGCAAAATCTCAGCAGCCCTTGCCCCTTGCTCTGGAAGAGCCCAGTGGAGCCTGGCAGTGGGCGTGTACATGGGAGCTGGGAAGAAGCTCCTCAGGCTCAGCGTTGTTCATCTACGGTGGTTTATTGTGAGCTATTATGTGCCAGGCACTGTTCTAGGTGCTGACGCCACAACAGAGAACCATATAGAGATCTCTGCAGAGCCTATCACACCCAAGTCAAGTGTAGTGTATACAGCGATCTCACTTGACATCAGTAGATGAGGCAGGTGGCATCACCAGATTCCTGAGTTTGAGTGTGGTGTTTGTAGACAGGGAGCTCCTGGAATCTGCAGGTCCCTTTTCAGCCTCATTTATCTCCAAATCTCTTTCATCATTCGGTACGTATCAAGTGACTTGTCAAGTGTTGGTTGAATCCATGGATGGCTGGATAATCAGTGAGCAGGCACATCTGTATTAGTCAGCCTTCCTGTAGCTGGTACAGAAATACATGACATCTTCAACTTATAGGAAGAGGGGCTTAATTTGGCTTCTGATTTCAGGGAATTCATTGCATGGTCAACTGGCTCCAAGGCAGAAACGTCATCATGGAAGGGTGTTGTGCAGAAAAGCTGCTCATTTTTAGCCTGCTGGAAGCAGAGGACAGGGGAAGGATGCCAGGGAGATATGTAGAGGCATTTGGCCAGTGACCCACCTCCACCTGGGCTCCACCTCCGAAGAGCTGTGAGCATCATTGGATAATCTGAGGAGGGTCATACCCACAGGAGCCGTTCATTTTCCAGGAGTCTCTTAACCCAGCCAAGTTAACAGTTAACTGGCATACTATCTTTTCATTTTCAAGATAGTATCTTGGCATCAAGTGTGTAGGGGCACTGGGATGGGGGAGGAGGAGGGTAGAGGTGAAATGAGTGGCTTGATGTGGTAGTAGTTGAAGCAGGATGATGGGTAGCTGTCACCTATGTTGTATTTGTTTGGAAATTTTCATAGTAAAAAGCCTGTAAAAGGTGATTGAAAACAAGTCTTTCCCTGGAGGTGAGACTATGGGAGAGACAGCTGGCAAGAGGGACCTGACCTTGGGTCTTGTGGGTCAGGCACTGGGAGGAGGGAGGGGTCAGCGGGAGGAAGGTGTAAAACAGGGGTGTTGATGTGTGGCATCCCGGGGTGTCCTGATGTGAGACACACAGGGTGTCAGCCTGGCTGAGTTTAACCTGGCCTCCCAGCTGTTCAGTGGAGGCAGAAAGGGGCGGTAAGGCTGAGATGAAGACTTTTCCCTACTTCCCTCCCCGCAGAGCACCCAGGTGTACTGCCTCAGGCCCAGGAAGTGTCACTTTAGGAGGGTTCCACTCATTTTCATGTTTGGGCTTCAGAAAGAAAGATGCCCTGGCCACTGAGGATGGGTGAGGGTCCCCTCTCAAGGTGAGTATGTGCTAGCCAGGTATTTGGAGTCTGTCTGGACTCCAGCTTTCCTGGAGTCCAGTGTGGGTAGGACATTTCAGCCATTTGTATGGCGTTGAACTTTTTTTTTTTCCTTTTGCTGGTGCTGGGGTTTGAACCTAGGACCTTCACACTGAACTGCATCCAGCCCTTTTTAGTTTTTTTATTTTGAGAGAAGACCCTGCTAAATTGCTAGAGTTACCCAGGCTGGCTTCAGATTTGTGATCCTCCTTCCTCCACCTCCCAGAGTCCTGGGATTACAGGTGTGGATCACCACCACCCAGCTGGGTTGGACGACATCTAAATTTGCACACACAGCCATTTTCTGCCAGCTGTGCAGACAACAAGAGAGCAGAATGACTTGTTCCTGCCAGACCACAGCACACATTAGGCCACCCTCAGAAGCTGGGCTCCTGTGAGAGGGGGACGTGACGCACGGATGCCAGTGGTTGAGGCTGGGTGGTGCTGAGCCTCAGTGGCCCTTGCTGCTGCTTCTTTCCACAGCTCTGGTTTGTCTATTTCGACCTGGAGAACTGTGTGCAGTTTTTGTCTGACCACATTCAAGAAATGAAGACCACCCAAGAGGTAAGGTATCCTAAGTGGAAAAAGCACAGCAAGCTAAACCAGGAGGCCAGTTTGTAGAAGCCTCATTACTGTGGCGATGGAACAGTGTCTAAGAAAAAGTTACATGTATGAATTTCCAGACAGACCTAACATATCTGGCAGCTACCCATCGCCCTATTTCTACTATTGTCACTTCATGGTCACTGATTTCATCTCGACCTTCTGAATGTCAGAAAGGTGCTGTAAAAACCAAGCACGGTGGCACACGCCTATAATACCACGTGTAACTGCTTTAGAGTTTGACACAGGAAGATCATGAGTCTGAGGCCAGCTTGGGTTTGGAAATTCATACTATAAAACCTTTAAAAGGTCACTGTAAACAAATCCGAGGCTACTCTGAGTGACTAAGGAGAGGCTAGAAGGAAAAGTCCATTAGAAGCCTTTATGATCTTTGGAAGTTCTTTTAGGGAATGGTGTGTCTCACCGATGTGAGATTTTTCTGGAGTCTGTAGCTGGATCCACCTTCCTTTGGGTCTGCAGCTCAGTCACACACCTTCCATTCTCCCCCAACGTAGGACACATGTCCGCCCCTCTGTTTCTTTTGCAGTCCTTGTTGAGAAGCAGACTGAGCCAGCTGTGTGTTGTCATAGAGACGGGAGTGAATCCTGTGGTGGCGGAGGAACCGGGGGACCTGGAGGATGCTCCTCTCCTGCCCAGAGGGGAGACCAGTCCCCAGGAGAGACCAGTCCTGCAGACTGAGCTGCACCAGCTAGTGCCAGTAGCCGAGCCACAGGTAACAACACGTCCTCCTGTGTGGGCAGCTTCCCAGAGACACGATGTGGCAGCTTCCAGTTCCATGGGCTCTTGGTTTCTCTGAGTTCGCAGAGACCATCTGTATCTTACAGATCATACCTTTCAATCTTGTCTTTGTTTACCTCAACACATTTAAAAATAGTTTGTAGAAATCATTTTAGAGTTCCTAGGATTTTTGTTGCATTCTAAAATATCGTGGGCATTTTTTGATAATTACATGGAGTGGGTAATTACTTTGATGGAGTATAGCTTACTTCACCAATAACAATAACTAAGCTCGTAAGCCAGTTTACCAACCGATTGATCAGTCATCTGTCCAGCCAACTACTCACCTGTCAATTTGAGTGGCAATTAGATATTTGGATCTGATACGATTCTTAGAATTCTCTTGAGTTCTTTCTAGTTCTTCCATCCACCCAGTGTACCTGTTGGGGCTTGTTAATTGCTGGTAGACCAGAAATCTGGTAATGGTTTTTGCAGTTCATGCTGCTTTGTTTAAACCATGGGGACAGACCCACTATCAGGGAAACATGCCGTAAGGAGTGGCTTGGAATTTAAGAAGTCACTTGCATTTTCTTTTCAGCCAAGAGCCTTGGAGATTCAAAGTCTAAACCAACTGAGAATTACCTTCTTTTGCACTGGTGGGAAGTGGGAGGGCTGCCAACAGGACTGTTTAGAAGAGAAGAAGATGAATGTAGTAATCTCTTCTCTTGCATCCCATTTCCTTTTTTTTTTTTTAATTCAAAGCAGGGAAGATTGATAAGGTCATGTACTTTATTGTGGCATGCTCGCCTGGGTTTATGTGCAGTAGTAGCCTATTAGAGCTGGGTCTTTTAAATTATTTTTCCGAATTCATTCAAACCAATAGGCGTGCAGTTTCCCATTATGAATATCAAGTGTGTGTGAATATTGTTAAAGCAGCCACCCTTATCCTTCAGCAAGGGAGGTGCAGCCACTGCCCGCAGCTCGGTATGAGCAGACCCTCCTGTTCTAGCAGAGCCCATGGTTTGTGAAAGACGGACAGAGTGACTGCTTAGATTTTTACAGATTTTCATCTGGCATCAAATTCTTGAGCAAGCCATCTGTGGTGTGGACTGCTTTCCCTTCTTTGATGGGTGAAATAAGGTTCTAAGGGGTCAGCTGACTTGCCCTCAGCCACAGACGGAGGGAGAACTGGCCGGCTCTTAGTGGGCTGCTTCTTGCTGCAGTTCTTTGCTGCTTACGTGGTTGACTTCAGCTGCCTCGGTGAGGGGTCAGTCTGAGTTAGACAGTGTAGACTATTTGAAGTTTTCAGTATTTTCAAGCACACAGGACAGCTCAAAACAAAAACCAGTCCTGTGAATCATACACAGTTTCTGATTTTGTGAATAACAATAATTAATAATAATAATAGTGGGATGTTGTTGAAACTGGTTGAGCAGCTGGTGCTCACTGGACTGGTGCTTTCTCTCGCACTGCTCCTGCTGCCCTCACCATCTCAGCACGGTGGATGCGCGCCGCTGTTACCTGGGGTCACTCATGAAGATGAGTTGCAGCAGCGTGAGATGACCTGTGCGGGACCAGCTGCAGACTGCTAGATGGGCTAGAGCTCCCTGTTGGCTGTGTGTATGTACTGTGTGTGTGTGTGTGTGTGTGTGTGCGTGCTAGGGATCGAACCCAGAGCCTGTGCACTGAACTTCATCCCCAGTCCTTTTTATTTTTTTTAAATTTCAGACATGGTTTCTGTGAGTTTCTTAGTTGCCTTGACTGGGCTCAAGTGTGCGAACCTCCTGCCTCAGTCTCCCCGAGGATTACGGGCATGCGCCATCATACCCAGTTCCTCGTAGCCTTTTAAATGTTTTCATAATTACTAACTCTGCCAGCACAAGTAGCTTCCATGCTTGAAAATGAAAAAAGTGTGTGAGGCTGTGGCAGTTTCTGTAGTGCTCTGAGATTGCGTAGCTCTTTGTGCATATTAGTGGTGCTGGGGCCTGAACCCAGGGCCTCATGTGTGCTAAGTGTTGGTTCCACCACTGAGCCACACCCCTGCCCTTGTGCACATTATCACCAAGCAGGAGTTAGTTCCCCCACCTTGATTCTGAAGGAATAGGCTACATGTGCTCACAGCCAGGGAGCTGCAGAGCTGGGCTTCTAGGCCAGTGTCTGCCCAGAGCCACAGCTGCTGGCCCAGCCCGGTTTTTCTTAGTGAACATCACTCCAGGGCCAGGGGCAGGAGGACAGCTGATGTCCCTTGTGCCTAAGCTCTGTTCCCTGCAGATACCTCCTGTTGCCTCATTCTGCTTCCCTGCCTCTTCTAGGAAATGGCTCGGCAGCTGCTGGTGGTATTTGGTGGCTACTACATTCGGCTCCTGGTGACCTCCCAGCTCCCGCAGTCAGTGGGGACCCGGCACATGGACTCTCCAAGGGTTCCATGCCCTTGCCAGCTCGTAGAACAACATATCCTGGGACCAGAGTGCTGCCCCTTTCTGAACAGGTGACCTAGGGACAAAGGTCTTTATCTTCCTCCAAGAATGAAAAGTAAGGGAGGCCTCAGAGCCGAAGATGGCCCTTGGTGTCCTGGAGATGGCATGCCGGAGTGCTCCCAAAGTTGCCCGTGACATCTGCAGCAGGGATATCATGCTTGTGCCAGGACCCTGTGCAGAAATGCCTTGTGGGATCCCATGCTGACTGTGGGGCTTTACTAAAACTAATGGTTGGTGGGCTTGTTCCACCCCCAGCCTCTGTGTGCTGTGCAGAGTTCAGGCATGGGTGGAAAGGTCACTCCTCCACCCCACTACCTACAAGACCCACGAGATGTGAAGATGACCTTGCCAGGGGACATCACATATCCAAAATTTGGTTTCACAAGCTGCTCCTGTCTCCAGCCCCTTCATGACAGAAGGGGAAACTGAGGCTCAGGGTGAGCACTGCTCTTTATGTCTGCCTCTCTCCAGTCTGCAGAAAAGAAGCAGAGTCTCCAGATGTCCTCCATTCTTAGGCTGCTCTCCTCCACATTTTGTGAACAGCAGTGGTGCCTGGGCTGGTATGCTCGCATCAGGCTCCAGAGACGGGAGCGAAGGACAGGAGACAGAAGGAGGAGACTGAGGGGAGACCATGGGAGACCAAGGAGTCTACCACTAACAAGAGTATTTGCAAAAGGGGGATCGCTCCTGTTTGAGTTGAGGACTGTTCAAACACTTGTTTGCTTGTGGCTGTGATTTTATCCTGCAGATGTAAAACACTAGTCATGTTCACTGATACCGATACTGCCCCACAGTGACATCTGATCAGTCACTCCTGGAGTTCTGTGAAGAACTCTCAGACTGGCCAGTGTTCTGCTCCCCCCAAAATCTGAAGACCTGTTGTTCCTAGGCCTGAGTTGCAAAGCTATGGCCTAGTATCTGAAGGCTCCAGGCCCCAGCACCCAACCTTTATCTGTAATTTTTCTACCATCTTTCCTGACCTGATGAATCTGTTCTTTTCTATCTGTTGGACTCATTGATGCCTCGAGTCCCAGCTTTCCTTATCCGTGTCTCAGGAGTCTCCCAACACAGCAGCCCTGCTGCTCACTGCCAACTCTAAGTTACTCTTACAGTGGCTGCCTGTATCGATGTTTTATGTTACTGGTTCTGATTTCCTGTGCACCTTCATACCTGCTTTCCGGCCAGATTGTGAATTCCTCAAGGCCTAGACCTGCTAAGGCCGCAAATCCTGTGGATGGATTGCTTTGTTCTCTCTATAGCAGCATCCTCAGATTGCTCTCCAAACCCAGTTGGATGGTGAGATCTGGGTTATGATGGACCTGAGTTCTCGTCTTGATCTTCTACTTTCAGCTGTGTAACTTTTGGCAGGTTGCTTTCATTAGCTGTTCCTTAGTTTGTGCATCTGTATGATGAATGGGTTGGATGATTCTTAGGGGCTTTTCTAGGGTCAAAGTTCTGGTAATTTCCATCTTACTCTTCTTTCTGTTACAGCTTTATCTACATGCAGAAAGTCCCCCTCTCCTGTAGGCCTGATGTACCCTTGGATAGGACATTGGCTTAGCTAGCAGGAGACCTGGACTCTTGTCCCAGATCTTTTGCTTCCTAGCTGTGTAACCTTGGATCAGTCCCTTACCCTCTCTGAGTGTCAGTTTACTCCCCTATAATGTGGATCTGGTGGGGCCGAAATGTCTTCCTGTGAGGTCTTGCTCTGTGAGACCCAAACCCCACTGCTTCCTTGTGCTGCAGAGGAGAGCTCATGCACATCGAGCAGCCCCTGGACGTGGCTGTCACAGGCCTAGTCTTTAGTCATGTTCCAGGGCAGCTTTCCTCCATGAAATTATCTGCGAAGGCCATGTCAGGACACTGAGGAAATGCTGATGAGAATGCGACCAGTAGAAGCCTGTATTTATCATCGCAACCTAAAACCCTGTAAGTATAGTAAGAGAATAAAAACGTGTTTGTTAAATGATAAACAGCAGTTTTTCAATTCAAGGTCAGCTCATGGAGGCTGTAATGTGTTCTTTTCTGCTTTTTTGCGTCTCTTGAGAATTGCTGATGTCCCCCTCCGTGGGTGGGTGGGCCGTGCGGTGCTTCCCACATGTGTGAGCCTCGGTTTCCTCATTAATAAAATCCCTGTGATCCTGGTGCCTCCTGCTTCCCAAGGTTGCTGTGAAGATCAGATATCTGATAGGAGCAATCTCCTGTGTCACTCAGAGGCCCTGCAGCTGTGGACACAGTGCGATGTAGTGACACGGCAGTGGAGGCCATGTCATTGCTTGGATTCTAGAGTCCTAGTTATCCAAATCCAAGTCCTGCTGCTTCCTGGCACTGGGTCTCAGCCATCTTCAGGGGACTGGGGGAGAGGGACCGCCCTGGCAGGCTGGAAAGATAGATGCGCAAATGTCCAGTGCTTGTGACTCAGCTTGAAGTTTGAGTAAGAGTTTCAGTAAACTGTTTTAATTAAAAACAAAGCAAACAATCAGCAACAGCAAAAAATCAAATACTCACCATATTGTATATTGAAGGTACCTGTGTGTATTTTTGTTGATGTCCATGTCGGTCATAATTACTCCAGTACTGTGGCTTTTATTCCTCTGTGAGTGAAAGTTCTAGTCAAATCTCTAGAAAAATACTGAATTTAATACTGAGGGATGATAAATAGATCAGGCCAAGCTGATATCTTTTGAATGAGTGCTCACCCTCTCTGTACTCCTGTACCTTCATTTCTGCATCTCCCAAGAGGAAATGTGACAGTGTCGGGGAGTGACAGAAGAGTTGCAGCACGAACTACCCAGTCTGCTGCCTGGCATGTCCAGGGCAAGGGCTCAGCCAGTTGCAGCTTGAAGTCAGCCATGTGTCCATCAGCAGATGAACGGTAAAGAAAATGCAGCATTTACACAGCAAAGCACTATTCTGCCACGAGGAAGGAGAAACTTGAGTCTTTTGTAAGAAAATGGATTCATCTTGTGACCATAATGTTGAGTGTAGTAAATCAAGACACACAAGCCTAAATGTTACATGGTTTCTCTTATATGAAAAACTCCAAATACAAATAAAGAATGAAATAAAAGATACTGTGGAGGCCGGGGATGTAGCTCAGCAGCATAAGCACCTGCCTGGCAAGCGCACGATCATGAGTTTGATTCTCGATTATCCCCCCCAAAGATAGATAGTAGGAAATAAAGACATAGAGCTTCCTCAAATGGGGAGGGGATGAAAAGATGGAGGCAGAGGGTGAAGAAAGGGATTAAGGTGTATTATGCACATGTACCAATTCCACGCATGGAGTGTAAACATTCTGTACTGCAACTAGGTACTAATAAAAGTAGACACATAAAACAAAATAAAATATTAAAAAAACTGATTTTACTATTTGCAGTGCTGGGGATGGAGCCCAGGACCTTATAAATACTAACATGTGCTCTGTCACTGAGCCACAGCCTCTGTGGTAACTTTTCATACTGGCTGCTGATGTAGTTTTCTGTTTGTGTCTGTAAACATGAGTCTTTTTTTTTCCTCCCTATAACGGAAATTGAACCCAGGGCCCCTCAGTACTGAGCTATATCCCCAGCCCTTTGTATTTTTATTTTGAGACAGAATCTTCCTAAATTGTCCATGCTGGTTTTGAGTTTGCCATCCTCCTGAATCAGCCTACTGAGTAGCTGGGATTAACTGAGTGTACCACCAGACATAGCTGTAAGCACAGGTTTTTGTGTTCAAATCTTTACCCAGATTGCTTTTGGCTTGTTTGTTCTATCAGTGATGTAAAATAGAAAATTTCCAACTCTGATTATAGATTTTCTGTTTTCTTTACTTCTGACACATCTTTTAATTTTACAGTTTTAAAATATGGAGATATAATTCATATACCATAAGATTCACTATTGAAAAAACCACACTTCAGTGGTTTTCACTCTATGCCCAAGGTTTGCATAACTGTCACTGTTATTCTAGAAGATTTTCATCACCCCTCATTAAAAAACAAAGAATGAGAACCCATCCCCACTAGCAGCTCTTTCCCAGCCTTCCTTCCTCTTGTGATGGCAAACAGACACACCAAAATGACATCCAGGATTTGGAGGCAGATTTATTTATGTCGACAGGAACTGATCAGGATCATTCCCAAAACATAAGTCCCAAAGACTCAGGGAGGGAGGTTTTTATGGAGTTGCAAAGAGGAGTACAGAGGGTACTGGGCTGTCTTTGGTTGGTTCTTACAATATGCATCATAGTGACCAGCTGTGCATCACAGTGAGTGACCAGCTGTTTCCAGGAGACAAAAGCAACCAGAACAATAGGAATTATTACCTGGGCAACTAAGAAACCAAAGTATAGCAGCTAGGGGTGCCATGTTTTGCTACATTTCCTTCCTCTTTTAGTTTCCCTGGCAAATCTTTGCTGGGCATATTACATGTGATCTTCTGAGACATGACCCAACTAGAAGCAGTAACATGAGGATTGTCAGAGATCCCAGCATAGGGCCTAGCCAAGGTCCCCAAGATAATCTTATTACAGAGTTTTCCCCTAAGTTGTGCTCAGGAAGAGACAATTTTTTAAAAATTTTTCTTATTTTTGAAGAGGATAAAATTAAACAGAGCAAAACAGATCATAAGATAACAGTATAAGAGACACAGATTTCAAAGCAAGGCAACCGGAGATTTTCACTGTCTATCATATTGTCTCTTGTTTTCTTCCAAATAGTTGTCCATGTCTTCACATACAATGAATTCATACAAAACAAAATAGTATAGAACTGATCAGAACAGGATGATGAAGGCATTTTAGGTCTTTAAGACCAGACAATAGAGAAGTCAATAATGGCTGCCATAATGTCTCTCATTCTCTTCAAAATAGCTGTCCATACCTTCATGTATGTTGAAATTAAACAAAACAAAACAAACTAAAATCACTCTGAACAAAGAATAATGGTATTCCTTGATTTCACATCATGACGCTATGGAATCAGCACGAGGTACATTAGTGTCTCTTTTTCTTCAAAGTAGCTGTTCATGTCATCGTACATTATATTATTGATTCTCATAAACTTTTTAGAAGTTCTACACATGATGAGTCTCTACCTGTATACCTGTGCTTTCTGTATTAGAGGGAAAAACAAAACAAACCAAGACAAAACAAAACAAATTCCTAGAAAAACATGAAACCAAAAAGACATAAACAATAGCAAAGAGCCCAGAACTCTGACAATATAGGCCTTCAAAACAAGGTGGTAGGAGCATCAACTATTGTTGTTATTTTATATAATGATCTTCAAGAGTTCCTCAGATCACCATACAATAATATGCACAATTGTTCCAGTCCTATGAATGTTAACTATTTTGTTTCAAGAACTTACAGAGTTTGTAATGCAATCATCTTAGCTATCCTAGGTGTGTTTATATAATTTTAGATATTTTTTCTTAGGAAGAGACATAATTTACGCCTGTTCTGTACCATTACTTGGCAGCATAGTGAAGGAGTTAGTCTGATCTAGGAGGGTGTCCAGTGTGCTTGGACACTCATTGAGTCTTGATTAGGTATTTGATTGATTGTCCTCTTCTTGTGGCAATCATCTGTAGAGGTAAGGCAAAGCATCCTGAAAAAGGCACAGCAATCAAGGGGAGTAATGTAGTGAGGTATGGGGCGATCCTGTGAATGGGGTCCTCAGGCTTCAGTTGTGCATGGACTGGTCAGTGTTCGTAGTAACTGGAGCAGGGCTTCACTGCATTGTCTCTTCAGTGTGAGCTGTCCAGTCCAGGCAAATTCTCCAGAATTATGGAATGGTGAGTCTAAAGTTGGATTTCTGAAACTTGTGGAGGTAGTTAATATGCAACTGGGTTACATGTGCATGTAGAAGTGCCTACAGGTATAGCTCATCTGTTAGCCAAACTTTTGTGGAGCTAGTTACAAGCTGTTTCAATAGGGTTGTGTTTTATTTTCTCAACTTTGTAGAGCTTGTGGCCTATATGCTGTACGTACTTTCTATTTAGTTATCTCTGCTACAAATGCAGGCCCCTTATCTCTGCCAGTGATCAAGGGTAGGCTGTATCTAGGGATGATTTTTAACAGCAGGACCCTACAAACTTTTATTGCCCTCTCAACTCAGGGAATGCCTTAGGCCAGCCCAGGTGGGTGTAGATGAGCACTAAGTCTATCTGTATATCTTTAAATGGGGGGAAGATAGGGCCAGTGACACAGATGCTGAAGCCTGAACTGGCTGCAAGGGTACAGTTGCCAGCACTGTGGCTTGAGTCTGCAGAACTTACAGTGAGGGCAGGCCTGGCTGTGATTAAGATGGATCTTTTGTGAGTACTGAGTAACATTTTTCTGGCTGGGGTTGATGTTTCAGTCAGCTGGATCCCTGGAGGGGGCTTGGGAGCACAGATTTTGCATCCTTGGTGGCAGGTTTCTAAACAGCAGCAGGAAGTAGTAGCAGGAGAGCTTTGGCCAAAATAACTTTGTCCAAAGTGACCACAGCATATCTAGCCTTTTGGACTCCATTACTAACAGGCTACTTCCATCCATCAACAAAGTGCACTCAGCATCTGTCAGGGGCCTTATTTTTTAGTCATGGTCTGGTGGGCCCAGCTTGGTGGGCAGATGCAGCAGGACCAAGTAAGTACACAGTTACTCAGGAGGTCCAGTATAGCACGTGAAACTGAACAGTTAGATCTCAGCCCAGGGTGAGCTGGTCAGGTTTCTTGATCAGAAGGACTGTGGTTATTAGAGCGTGAAGGCAAAGGAGGGGGAGGCCGCCCTTGGTGACTGGATCCAAGTATTTGTGCAGGTAGGCCACTGGGCATTCCCAGCAGCAAACCATCTGAGTAAGCATCACTGTTTCTATGAACTTGAGGATCCAGATTCTACAGGAGCCAGCAGCTCCAAGAAATTTGTGAAGTTTCTTTCTGACAACCAGTTTCTACCAGTAGCAGAGCTTTTGTGTTTTTCCAGCAGGCAGTTGCCATTCATCAGAAGTGCAGTGATATTATGTGCTGGGAAACTACTGAGATCATTTAACATATGCTCAAGATCCATCCATTTTCCTGAAAATGACATGAATTCCTTCTTTTTCATTCAAGTGTATATATGTTATTATACACATGTATAATACATATATATGTTATATATAATATAAAATATCAGTAATGTTACTATATTAACATAATATTAAAAGAACATTAAATCATTGATGTCAGTTATTAACCATTATTTTTTATAAATATGAATGATATTGACATAATTTTAATAATGTTATATAAATAATATACAATATATAATGTTGACTAACATCTATTACATTGTATATATTATTATATATGATGTATAATGTATATATTCCATTTGTATATATACTACATTTTCTTTATCTATTTGTTGATGGGCATCTAAGCATTTTCTGGAGCTTAGCTATTGTGAGTTGCACACCTGTAAAGATGGGTATGCCTGTATCACTGTAGTATAATGACTTTAATTCTTTTGCGAAGGTACCCAGGATAGGTAGAGCTGAGTCAAATGGAGTTTCTAGTTTTACTGTTTTGGGGAATATTGGTGTTCATTTTCATAGTGATTGGACTAGTTTACATTCCCACCAACAACATCAAATGATTTCTTTTCCCACACGCTCTTGCTGGCATTGTGTGTGTGTGTGTGTGTGTGTGTGTGTGTGTGTGTGTGTTTGGTGATAGACAGTCTGACTGGGGTGAGATGTTTTGATTTGTATTTCATGTACTTATTAACCATTTTTGCTACTTTTATGGAGATGAGTCTGGTCAGTTCATTTGCCCATTTTTTTTTGACTGGGTCATTTGATTTTGGGGATCATTTTTCAATTCTTTATTTCACAAAGATAAAAAGGTTAACTCATCCAGAAATTATAACAATTCTAAATTTGTATACATGAAATAACAGTTCAGATCTTACCAAATGTGAGTATAAGATGTTATTCTAAAATATATGTTCATACAAAACTTGTATACACATGCTCATTGCAGATTATTCACAATGACTAAAACTTCAAACAGCTGAACCAGTTAATATATAAACAAAATGAATAGAATTCCAACAGCACAAGAATACCAATATATCAAATATGAACACTTCATACACCCCATCCCTTGTTCTGTTCCACTGAACTGTGTGTCTGTTTTTGTGCCAATACCATGCTGTTTTTGTCAGTGTACTTTTATAGTATAATTTGAAGTCAGATATTGCGATGCCTCCTGCTTTGCATTTGTTATCCTGGGTTGCTTTTGCCATTCTGGGTCACTTGTGGTTCCATACAAATTTTAGGATTATTTTCCCTAGCTCTTTGAGGAATGTTGTAGGTGTTTTGATTGGGATTATGTTCAATATATGTAACAATTTTGGAAGTATGGTCATTTTGACAATATTGGTTCTGCCTATCCAGGAACAGGGCATCTCTTTGTATTTTCTAATGTCCTCTTCAATCTCCTTTTTCAGAATGCTATAGTTTTCGTTGTAGAGGTTTTTTACTTCTTTGGTTAGGTTAATTCCTATGTATTCATTTTTTCTCAGTGCTAATGTGAATGGTATTGTTTTCCTAATTTCTTTCTCAGTGAATTCATTATTAGTGTACAGGAATGCTACGATTTTGTTGTGTTGATTGTGATCCTGCTACACTAATGAATGTGGATATTAATTCTAGGAATTTTAGTAGAATATTTTGGGTCTGCAATGTAGAGGATTATGTCACCTTTCAATAGTGATAATTTGACTTCTTTATTATACATAGCTCTTTTATTTCTTTCTCTTGCCTGATTGCTGTTTTTGAGCAGCTTGGGTGGTGGTGGGCATCTTTGTTTTGTTCCTGATTTTAGAGGGGAAGTAGCCAGCTTTTCCTCATTTAATGGGATGTTGGCTCTTGGTCTGTCACAAACGGCTTTTATCAGATTCAGGTATGTCCCTTCTATACCTGCTGTCTTCAGGGTTTTTACTTTAATTTTAAAGATAGTAAAATATGACAAAACAATACAGAACAAAGCCAATCAAGATAATGCAGTGAAATTGGTAGAGAACTTCAGAGCAGAATGTTGGCAAGACAGTAATAGGTACCATAGTATATCTCCTTATCTGCACCATAGTTATCCATTCAATCAGGTATAGCAAAATCAAACCAAAACCAAAACAGAATAAAACCAATCAAAACAGAATATTGAATAAAGCAAAACAATTAATCAGAACAAAGCAGAACAGTGAAAAAATTATTGGCCTTCAAAGACAAGATAGAAGGAAATCCCCATATTTACTATATTGCAGACTGTCATCCTCCCAAGAGATGCTCAGACCTCTGGCCCCAGGTCAGCTTAATTAACCCAACAATACAAGCATTTAGTTGCTTTATGTACTTTAGTTACTATCAACTCAGGCTGACCTTGAAACCATCCAGTTGCTAACGTGGATGAGGGAGCATGGGACGTTTGATTCTCAGCTTATGTGCAGGTAAGCTCATGGGAGATACTGACTTATTCTCTCCCTGGATTGCCCGCGGCTTGCGCTACTTATCAGAAAGGCTAGTTCCTTGCTCTTTTGGTCGGTCCCCCACGTTCCAGCATGGCTGATACTCTCAAGACACTGACTTGTTCTCTCTCTCTCCTTTTTGTTTCTTTGAGACAGGATCTTATTCTGCCAGGCTGTGCTTACATTCACTATGTAACCCAGTCTGGCTTTGAACTCATGTGATCCTCCTGCATTGGCTTCCTAGAACTGGTATTACAGGTGTGTGCCACCACACACAGCTTTAGTGTGTGTGTGTGTGTGTGTGTGTGTGTGTGTATGTATGTGTGTTTTACCATAAGTGGGTGTTGAGTATTGTGAAAAGCTTTTTCTGAATCTATTGATATGATCATGTGTTTTTTGTTTTTGCATCTGTTTATGTGGTGTGTTATGTTTGTCTATTTGTGTATGTTGAACCATCCTTGCATCCATGAGATTAAAACTACTTGGTCATGATACATGACCTTTTTGATGATTTTTTAAACTTTTAATTTTATTTTAAAGAGCATAAAACAATAAAACCAATCAAAACAAACCAGTGTAAGACATATAGGTCTTCAAAACTTTACCAAATCAACAATAGTTACTATAATGCCTCTTGATGTCTTCAAATAGCTGCAGATAACATGGGATACAGTACAAATCAAATAGAACAGCATAGAATAGAAACAATAAAAACAAAACAATGAATGCAATAAAGGACTTCAAAACAAGCCAAATGGAAATCCAAAATTGTTGCCATAATGTTTATTGCTATCTTTGAAATAGCTGCCCCTGCCATCAGATTTGACATAATCAAACAAAACAAAAGAAAACAAAACCCAACCCAGTAAAACAATGGAAATGATATAGGACTTCCAAAACCAGACCATAGGGAATCAACAATGGCTGCAACCCTCATAAAGAGATCCCCCCTAGATGCCACACTGTGTACAGCTATCCTTTGAACCTATGATCAGACCACTGGCCCTAGACCTACAATGTTAATGAAACAACAAAGCACCACGGGCATCCAGTTACATTTCACTTATCAGCACAGCCTGTGTTTCTCTGGATAAGCTGGTCACTTAGAGTGGGGGAGGGGTTGGTACTTCTTGTTTACTAGCCCATGCACTGGAAGGGGCTGGTGTCTGTCTGTTCCAGTCCAGCAGTGGACCCATGCATGGCGCTGGTTCCCAGACTAGGCTTGCTTCCTGGTGTGGCCTTCTCTCTACCCCCAGTCTGCAAGTGGCCCTGACTCATAGGGAGAGGCTGGGGTCTGTCTGTTCCAGTCTGCCAGCATCTTGCATATGGTGCTGATTCCCAGCCTTTTGCTGATTTGTGATATTTTATTTGTCAATATCTGGTTGAAGATTTTTATATTTATGTCCATTAAGGAGATTAACCTGTACTTTTATTTTTATTTGGATCTTTGTCTGGCTTTGGGATCAGAGTGATGCTAACTTCCAGAAAAGCATCCAAAACTGCTCCTTCTCTTTCTGTTTCACTAAGGAGTTTGAGGAGTATTGGTATTTTAACTGCCTTAAAGGTTTTGTAGAACACTGTAACTCCTAAGTCCATTTGTTCAAAGGTGTGGTTCAGCTGTGATACTGGTATGTCTTCTACATATCTCTGTTGATTTTTTGTTTAGTTGATGTCTCTTTGTGAAAGTGGGATATTGAGGTCCCTCACTGTAGGGAGCCCTTGAAGCTAGAGATTGATCACATGCATGGGGCTAAAGCAAGGCCAGCCTTGAAAACACAGGGAGCTCAAAACAAGCACATAAATAATCTGTTCCAGCACCAAGAAGGCAAAGGGCCCAGGCCAGCCCCACAAATAAGTTGCTAGGCAGTGGGGTTGAAACTTACCTTCTTCTTTGGACGGTATAAACAAACCTGCTACAGTGGTTGAGCAGTTCCTTCTCTCTCATCAGAAGAGTAAGGGCCACCTGACCCCAGCTTTGTCTCTTCTGTATTTTCTCATCCTCTCACCATCCTTCCTCCTGGGAACTTCTAAAGCTGCAGTCAGTCACTACACTCACTATGATTGTGTTGGTTTTACTCATCTTTTACATCATCAGTATTTGACTTATGAAGTTAGGTGCTCCAATGTTTGGTGCATATATAAGTGTTATTTCTTCCTGTTGGATAATTTCCATTGTAGTATGTAGTAACCTTCTTTGCCTTTTTTGATGATTTTAGATTGAGGCTTCCTTTTTCTGAGAGTAAAATTGTTACCTCTGCTTGCTATTAGGGCCCAGGTGTGTGAAATAATGTTTTTCACCCATTGATTTTTAGTCTTTGAACTTCTTTTTTGGATTAGATTCATTTTTTAAATTCAACAGACTGTTGGGTTCTGTTTTTTGCTCCAGTCTACCAATCTGTGTCTTTTAATGGGGAAGTTGAGGCCATTTACATTGAGACTTATTATTGAAAGATTGATTTATTCCTGTCATCGCTTTCTTTTTCTGTGGATGACTCCTTTATTTTCCTTTTCTTTGTTTAACTTTTTGTCTTGCTCATATGGAATGAGCAAAGAAGGATAGACTTGAATCATTTGTAGGAAGATGGTTGTACTTTGAAACCATAATGTTAAGTGAAATAAATCAAACACACAAGCTTAAATATCACATAAATACCTCTTACATGAGAAATTCATTCCATATGAGTTTTTAACTTTGTTAGCTTTTTTGTCTCTGTCTAGGACATATTGAGAATTTTTTTGAGTGCTTGTTTGGTGGGCATGTATCTCTTAAGGTAGTGATCACAAACCTTTTAGAGATCGAGTGCCAAACTGCAACCCAAAACATATTTATTGCAAAGTGCGAACACTGCCATTAAACCTAAACACTGATGTTTTAGTTTAGCAAAACAGCTCTATTTAACACCTTTTGTCTTAAAAAAAAAATAGCATATGTGCCATAGGTTTGTCAGTGCTGTCTTGAGGTGCTTTTTGTTATGGAGTGTCCTTATTTTTCCATCTATTTTGAAATAAACTTTTGCAGGATACATTAGTCTAGGTTGGAAATTGTTTGCTTTTTGGACATGAAATACTTTATTTGATGTTCTTTTGTCTTTAAAATTTATGTTGAGAAGCTTGTTGTAATAGGTTTCTAATAAGTTTACATTTATATGTGATTTTTTTTCTTTTTGCTGACAACTTTTATGATTCTGTCTTTTTGGGTACCCTTCTATATTGTTGGTGGGAATTAAAGTAGTACAACTATTATATAAATTTTTAGTATGGAAATTCCTAAAAGAACTAAATGAAGAAATTCTATTTAACTCAGCTATTTCTTTCCTAGTTATCTTCCTGAAAAAAGTTAAAGATGTCACATTACAGTGATACATGCATACCCATGTTTATAGTAGCACAATTCCCAACAGCTAAATTTTAGAAGTGGCCCATATATCCATCAACAGCAGATGCATGCATGAAGAAAATGTGGTATTTATACACAGTGGAGTACTACTGTGCTATAAAGAAGGATAGACTTGAATCATTTGTAGGAAAATGGTTGTACTTTGAATCCATAGTGTTAAGTTAAATAAATCAGACACACAAGCTTAAATATCACATAAATACCTCTTATATGAGAAATAAAGAGCAAAATAAAAGACAGATAATAGGAAATAGTAAGACAGGGTTTTTGCATATGGGAAGGGGACCAAGAAATAGAGGGAGAGGAGGGAAAGGGGATAAAAAAGACTTAACATGTGTTATGTACATGAACCAACACTTCACAAGGAATGTGATCATTTTGTGCTACAAAGATGTACTTATTATAAAAAGTGAAGTACTTTGAGGGGGATTAATGGCAATGTGATTTTTACTCTTAATAATTTCACTTAATTTAAACACATACTCAAAAGGAATCTGTCTTTTTGTTGAACATCTGGGGTTTAGACAAAGTTGTGAATAGAGAGCTGTTTTTTTTTAATCATGTATGTTTGGTGTTTGGTAAACGTGGCTTACCTGTGTGTGGACATCTTCCCTCATTCTTGGGAAATCTATATCTGTAGACAGATTTTTTTATTTCATGTGTGCTGTCTTCTAATTTCCCTCTAACTTTACTTAGCTCTTCCTAGCATCAACTTGTATCTGTTGGATGAATTTTTCTTATTCTCTTATTGTTTTTAAGCCTTTTCTGAGTAATTCGTCATGATCTACCACCTTGTCCTTGATTTCAGAACCTCCATTTTTGCACTGGTCATTTCTACAATTTATGAATTCTGTATAATTTTTATTTTCTGTATTGCTGTCTGATAACCTTTTCATGGAGTCTATCTCTTTGGTAAATTTGTCATTCAAATTTGGTGATCTGAACTATGTTCACCAGCTCTTCCGTTTTTTTTTATTCGATTATTTGATTCTTCCATACCCACGTTGGTCAGTTTGTATGATAGTTCCATCATCTTTTGGGTCATGTCGTCCTTGAACTCACCAAGTTTCTTTACCTGTTCTTTAATCGTCTCATAAAGCTCCACCGTCTGGTGTTTACTTTCTTCCACATTGTTTCCCCCTGGATCTGCCTTGGAACAGTTGGGAGACCTTGGGGACTTGTCAGTGCCTTGTTTTCCCCAAGAGGATTTACTTTTACTTCTGGGAAAAGTAGGGTTGAGGTAAAATTGGTGCTGGACTTCAGTTTTTGTGAGAACTGCTTTATTTCTGGTTAGCTCTTATTTGTTAGAGGTTTTAGCTGAAAACCTATTTTTAAAAATTAGTTTTTAACTAGGACTCCACCTGCATGGTGATCCTTAAACTTCTAGCTTTTGTTATCCCATTGAGACTGCTACAAGCCCTGCTCAACTTTCTAGCTTGTCAGACCCTGCTTAAGCCTGGGTGGGCATGAAGGTATCTGAAAGTCCTTATCTCTTCTCTCTGTATTGGCTCTCCCTCCAGGTCATGGCCTCTTACATCCTTACTGCCTTGGTAGCTCTATGATATATTCAAATAGATTTCAGGAAAAGGAAAAAAAAAGAAAAGAAAAGAAGAGAAAAGAAAAGAAAAAGCAAAGCCAAGAGTTGTCACCAGGAGGAGTGGTCCTATATAAGCTGGTTTGCTATAAGCAGATAAATCCAGCTTGTGGTTTCCATGAATATTTTTATTAATATTATTTGAAAATCCCTCAAAGAAAGTTGTCAGGCTGAGGCTTAAAGCCCTTAGAAAAAGTCACAGGATGGAACTTTTTTGTATACATTCAGTGAAAGCGTTTCTAAATTATCAAAACACTTCCCTTTTATATGCAAAGTACTTACTTTATCTGTTGCACAAAGCAGTTTCAAGACGTAAGGAACGTGGGGGTTTTCTGGGAAGGGAAAGTGGGACTTTGGCATAAGAGATGGTGAGGACTGCATAGCATAAGGACTTGGTCAGAAGATGAGCCTGGGGGATCTTGTGTGAGAAACAGCAGTGGACAGAGACCCTGGAAAGTGAACTGTATCTTCCCAATGGGAAAGGATGCCACAGCTTGCTAAGCTGATAGCTACATACACATGTAGTCCATCCCTTTGCTTCCTTCTAGTCAGACTTCTTTTACCTCTTTCTGCTACATATTTCCAACCTCTGCATTATCATGGCTGCCCATTTAGAAGTACTGTAGGCTCCTCCAGCTTGACTTAGCTCTGCATGAAATGATCTTCTATGTGCTGTCAGTGTGGCATCAATACTGCAAAAGCCTCATTCTCCAAAGTCTTTTTAAAAAATTTTTTTTAACTTTAAGGAGAATAAGACGAAAAAGAACAGAACAAAGAAAATCAGAACAGAACAATGCAAGCAGCATAGCTGCTTCACAGCTTCTCAACAAGGCAACCAGACATCAACAGTAGCTACCATAATGTCTCTTTTCTTTGAAATAGTTGAGTATCCCTTCACACACATTAATATCAAACATAACAAAATAGTATAAAACCATTCAAGGGAATGAAAGCATTACAGGATTTCAAAACCAAATAACAGGAAATGAACAATGGCTACTATAATATCTCATTTTCCTCAAAAATTTGTCTATACCATCACACATAATAAAATCAAATAAAACACAACAGGATAGAACCAATTAAAACAAGAACAGAAGCATGGTAGGGCTTCAAAACAAAATGGTAGTAAATCAGCAATGGCTACCATAATGTCTTGTTTTCTTCAAAATAGCTGTTTATACCATCACACATAATAAAATCAAAACAGAATAAAACCAATAAAATGAATGAAAGCATTATAAGACTTCAAAGAAATATAATAGGAAAGCATGATTACCATAATATATCCCATTATTTTCAAAATGGCTGCCCCTACCATCTGACAGCATAGAATCTAACAAAACAAGACAGAAAAGCCAAACCTAACAAGATTGTGTAAACAATGCAAGAGTTCAAGATAAGACAATAAAAAATTGGCAGTAGTTTCCACCTTTCTCTCCCAGATGTTTCCTCCCCTATCACTCTTACATTAACTATTTTGCTTTTGGATCCCATTAACTCCTTCTGTTTCTTAAGCTAGGGTTCGTTCGTATGAGTTCGAACAGTTTTGGCCATGAACGTGGTCTCCAGTTGCGTCCATTTACCTACAGGAGCCTTGAGATTATTCTACTTTATAGATAGATAGCTTTCCACTGCATGAAAATACCACATCTTTCTTATCCATTCTGCGGTTGATGGGCAAGTTACTCTTGCTTTTTTTGGGCTCCTGTCACATGCAACAATTGTTTTCTCTCCTTTGATTTTCAGTCTATGAATTTCCTTTTGAGTTAAATGTGTTTCTAGTATACAGTATATCGATGGATCTTGTTTCTTGATCCACTCTCATTGTGTTTCTTTTTATTGCTGACCTGAGGCCATCTACATTAATGGTTATAACCAGCATATGTTGGTTTTTCTCTGCCCTGCTATCCTCTTGTTGTTGGCTCCCACTTTTCCCCTTCATTCAGTGGCCTGTCTTGCTTGGTGATCCTCCTCTGCTGCTGTTTCTGGAACCATGGTCATCTTTATCTCTCTTTAGAATGTCCTTAAGCACTCTTTGTAGGGTTGGTTTGGTAGTCATGAATTCTTTCAGTTGTTCTTTATAATGGAAGTATCTTATTTTTCCATCAATTTTGAAAGACAGTTTTGCTGGGTAGATCAATCTAGGTTGGAAATTGTTTTCTTTCAGGGTTTGAAACACTTCTTCCAAGCTCTTCTTGACTTGATGGTTTGTGCTGATAAGTCTGCTGTGATTCTGATTGGTTTGCTTTTATAGGTGATCTGTCTCTTTTCTCTAACAGCTTTTAATATTCTGTTCTTGTGCTGAATTTCTGGGATCTTGATTATTATATGTCTGGGTGTAGATTTACTTTGGTTATGGCTAGTTGGAGTCCTATATGCCTCACTTATCTGCATGCCAGATCCATTTCCTATGTTTGAGAAGTCTTCTTCTATTACTTCTGTGAATAGCCTTTTAATTTCATTTGTATTGACCCCTGCTTCTTCACCTACACGTAGCTATCACTCTTAAGTTATGCTTTTTTGCATCATCCCGAAGCCGTTGGGTTGTTATTTCTTGATTCCATGTTATTTATTTTTTTTAAATCTTTTTTTATTTTAAAGAGAATAAAACAAAACAAAACAAAACAAAACAGAACAAAGCAAATCAGTATAGAAAAATGCAAGCAACACAGGACTTCAAAACATGACAATAGGAAATCAATAGTGGTTACCATAATGTCTCTTGTTTTCTTTGAAATAGTTGTCCATATCTTCACACACAACAATATCAAACATAACAAAATAGTATAAAACCAATCAAAAGAATAAAAGCATGACAGGACTTCAATACCAGATAATAGGAAATGAACAATGGTTTCTATAATGTCTTGTTTTCTTCAAAACAGTTCTCCATACTATCACACATAATAAAATCAAACAAAACACAACAGAATAAAACTGATTAAACAAACGAATGAAAACATTATAGGACTTCAAAACAAGATAATAGGAAACCAACCATGAATACCATAATACATCCCATTATGTTCAAAATAGCTGTCCATACCATCAGACACAGTAAAATCTAACAAAACAAGACAGAACCAAAGCAAGCCTAACAAAATTGTGAAAACAATACCAGAGTTTAAGCCAAGACAGTAAGAAGTTAACAGTGTTACTACCTTCTCCTCCCAGGTGTTTCCTCCCCTATCACTTTTATAATATGCATTGTGCTTTTTTGATCCCTCTAACTCCTTCTGTTTTTTATGCTGGGGTTCACCCATACGAATTCAAACTGTTTCACCCATGAACACGATCTCCAGTTGCATCCATTTACCTACAAGAGCCTCAAGATTATTCTACTTTATAGTTGGGTAGCTTTGCATAGTATGAAAATACCATATTTTTCTTGTTCATTCTGTGGTTGATGGGCAAGTTACCCTCGCTTTTTTCTGATGTCCTATTGTATGGAGCAATTATTTTCTCTCCTTTGATTTTCAGTCTATAGATTTCCTTTTAAGTTAAATGTGTTTCTTATTTATTTTTTAAAAATTTTTAATTAATTTGAAGGTAGTAAAATACAACAGAACAGGATGGAATAAAGCCAATTGAGACAGTATAGTGAAATTGGTACAGAACTTCACAGCAGGTTACTGGGATAACAGCAATAGGTACCATAGTATATCTCACAATAGTGAGAACACAATAGTTGTTCTTTCAATCAGGTATAGAAAAATCAAAGGAAATACAGGATATTATCAACTTATCAAAGCAGAATATTGAATAGAGCAATACCATTAATCAGGACAAAGCAAAACAGTGATAAAAATGTTTGCCTTCAAAGAGATTGTAGAAGGAAATCCCGCTTATTTGCTATGTTACATAGGGTCAACCTCCCAAGAGATGCTCAGATCTCTTGCTCCCACTTGCTAACGGGGATGGGAAGGATGGCATGTTTGATTTTCAGCCCGCGTGCTGGTAGGGGCACAGCCACTTACCAGGGTGGCTGGCTAGTTGCTCATTTTCCCAGTACCCTAAGTTCCAACATGGCGCAGATCTCAGGAAACGCTGCTGCTTCTCACCCTGGCGTGGCCGCGGCTTGCCAGGCCATAGCCACTTACCAGGACGGTTGGCTGGTTGCTCCACCATGTTATTTTAAAGATATCTTTCCTTTCACGATCAGTAGCTGCAATCCTATCTTCTAGGTTTGAAAGTCTATCTTCAGTCTCTTTCAAGTGTTTTTGCCAGCTTTCAATTGAATTTTTAATGTTCTGGGTCTCTCTTTGAGTCTTTTTCATGCATTTTAATTCCTTTCTACATTCATTCAAGGTTTTTGTCATTTTCCTGTGCTCCTCTTTTTTGTCTGTCTTCTTTAGACGGGCTAAACAATTCTTTCAGTATGTTTGTGATTTCTTCTTTTACCTGAGACATTATTTCTGATCTGATTTCTTTACAGTCTCATGAAATTGTTTCCTTATATCAGTTGCTATTGTCTCAGAGATTTCAGGTGTGTGACTTCTGTTTTCTTCCATGACTGCGTCTCCCAGACTTATTCTGTGTGGACTGGAGGTCTGAGTTTGCCTTTTGCTCCTTCATCTTGACATTCTCCTGGGTTCCTCCTGGGTTGTGGGGCCCCAGGCACATCCCACGTTGGCTGCCCCTAGGCAGTGTAGGGAAATGGGTCAGGCACCTGCGTTTCTCTAATTCCAGCCTTACAGAGAGGTAGCAGAGCATGGAGTGGGCTTCCCAGAGCTATGCAGCTACACTGGGGCTTCGCTGATGATCAGGGGTGCATGGAGGTGGAGCTGCTTCTCTCGGCCTGTGTTTCTACACTGGGACTCCCACGATGGTGGCAGACACACAGGGTGTGCTTGTCTGATTCTGCTAGTGGATGATGGCTGCCTGAGGGAACCAAAGGCCTCCAATGGGGGCCTACAGATGCCCAGGGCTTACCTGGCTATGTGTCCCTGCTGCTGCTGGCTGCCTGCAGGAAGGAGCCTTCTGGTGGCAGCTCCCTGAAGGTGAAGGTGGATCTGCTGGTTCTCTCTGCCCACACTGGCTGCCTGCAGGATGTGGCCTTTTGCTGGCAGTGCACAACAGGCAGAGGTGGATCTGTCTGTCTCCCTTGGCCTGCACTGGGTGTGCGGAAGAAAGGGCCTTCCGGTGGTGGCACTGGGCAGGCAGAGGCAGATCTTCTGGCTCTCTCTGCTCATGCTGGGCGTGCAGAGGAAAGGCTCTTCAAAGTCTTCTTAACTTTATGGGTCTGACTTAAGAGTTTCCCAGCTTTACTTGAGAAATGTATTGTAACTCAGGCCCTAATGTAGGCAGGATCACTGTCCATGCAGATGCTGGGGCAGCCTCCCGTCTTATTTCTGTGTTGGTTGGAATCTATCAGAAGACAGAAACTACACAGCAATTAGAGTATGAGAAGTTTAATCTAAATACTTGTCAACTGTAGCAGGGGACTGGGGTAATGAAGGAATGGTAAGTAAGAAGTAAAGACAACTCTTATCAGCATAGGAATAACACATACAAGGAGAAGGCTGAGGCAGGGCAAGCAAAGGAGGTCCTTCTATGTTCTTCATCCACTGCTGAGCCCCAGACCTTGATGAAGAGGATGTGGAATACAGAGAAGGCTGTGAGATGCTATGTTCCAAATGTTCTAGAAGTGTTCCCTGTTGGATGCCAGGGAAAGCTGTCACAGAGAGGTATCTCACTGGGGGTGTTCCATTTGTAGAGACACTAGGGGAAAATGCCAAGTGCTAAGTGCTGCTGTTCCCCTTTTGCAGCAGGATCCCTGTGTTAGAAAAGTTGCCTATACTGCATGAACTTGAAGTCGGAGAAGCCATGTAACTGCAGGAGCCTTGTGGGAATACCACAGCACCAGCAAGCCCCTTCCTCCTCTGTTTTCTCTAGCACCCCCTACCTATAAAGTTGGTATTGCACCAGATATCAGGTAAAAACAGAGCGTAGTGCTTCTTCATTTGAGACAGGGTCTTGCAATGTAGTTCAGGCTGGTCTTAAATTCACTATATAGCCCAGGCTGGCCTCGATCTTGCCATGACCCTCCTGCCTCAGCCTTCCAAGTGGTGGGATTATGGATATGCACCACTATGCCTGGCAGCCAGCTCCATGTTTGAAGAGCAGATAATGAACCATCAATTTGGTGTCAAGAGCAATAGCTGAAGGTCCCCTGCTGTTGTCGAGGGGCATAAAACCGAGTAGTCGAGAGTATGGGTGCTGGAGTCGTCAGGATGCTGGAGTTCACGTCTCAGCCTGCCTCTTACCATCAGTGTTATTGGGCCGGTTGGCTTTATATTTAGGAAGAGCACCTAACACAGAGTGAGCAGCGCACCAGACTGTAAGTCACTCTTCCTGTTATTGCATTCAAATCCAACCTTCACATTGCCGCCAGGGTGAGCTTCTCATTGTAGGGGTGAATTCTAGCCCAGAGCACTGTGGCACAAATTGCATGTTCCTTTATTCCTTTCTTTTCTGAGTCAGGGCAGGCACAGGGAATGTAAAACATTATTTTTCAACTCACCTTGTTTATTATTTGAATGCTTGTGTTCCCCATGCCCCCAATTCATGTTGCAGTCCTAACTCCCAAGATCATGGTATAGGAATTGGAACCGCTGGGAGTGATTCAGTTATGGGGCCAGAGCCCTCATGATTAAGCTTGACGCCCTTATAAAGGAGATGTGAGAGACTCCTTGTCCCTTCCACCCCATCCGTGAGGAGGGGGACCTCACCACACACCGAGTTAGCTGGTGCTTTGACATTGGGCTTTCCAGGCTAGAAGTGCGATGCATCATTTCCCTTACTGATTTGTCACCCAGTTAGGCTATTTTGTTATGGCAAAGAGTGGACCAAGATCCTATCCATATTTTAAAAACCAGATATCTTGCTGTATCACATCGGTACTTAAAAACCACCTGTGACTCCCGCTGGCATCAGGCTATCTGTGGGTGCGAGGCTCTTACTGATGCTCCACACTCCCCTCACCCCACACCCCAGCTCAGATTCCCACCGCATCACCCAGATTTGAAGTTCACTCCCCTCACGCCTCCCTGAGGCTGGCTCTATTTTGCTGACCATGCACCTCCTCTGGAGCACTGTTCCCCTCCTCCTGGCTTTTCTAGTTCCCTTTCAGCCTTCAGAAAACTTACGTACCATCTCATCCAGGGAGCCTTTCCTGAATCTCCCAATAGCTCAGCATTCTTTTACTCTCGAAGCAGTTGGCCTACTATGTCAAAGGACTGGTCTTCTGTGCCTGCCTCCCTGGCTGATGTGAAAGGCCCTTGAGGTCTCCTGCATCCAACTTGTGTTTGTATACCCTGCGTTCCAGCCCAAGCAGATACGTAGGCCTGTGTATCTGTGTTCTGCATGTCTCCAGGACTGCTGATCACAGAGCTGTGTGCAGCCAGCCCCGCCATTCTCTCTATTCTCCATGGCCCCGAGCCCTGCATGGAGCAGAATCAGCAGGTGAGCTGACTTGTCCTCTCTGGCTCTAGATGGCCATGACAGGAGCCATCTGCAGCTGCCTGGTCCACTGTAGAGCTCTCCCAAGCATATCCTTCCTGGGTCTATTGGGAGTAATTGTAATATTCCAAAACGATGAAACCACATTTTCATGCAAGAGACACCAGGGTCGAGTTGCCCCACATTCATGGGAATGTCGGAAATGGGCTGGGAAAGGGGAAAGGAAGAAGAGAGATGTCCTCTGATGCGAACAAGGACTTTAATTGGAGATAGCTCCTCCTACCCTGGCTCTGTCAGGAGCTGGTGGCACAGGGATGACTCCGACGTCTTCTCCTCCTGCATGGAGTTTCTGAGTTAGTCTTCATGACTCCTGTCCACAGCCCCTCTCTTCACTGACACCGTCTGCAGTTGTACAACCAGAGACCCGTGGGGATGCCCCAGACTAGAATAATCAGGGTCGTCCAAGGTTGCACGCCTTGGCTGCTATCCAGTTGTTTTGGTAGTGGTGTTGGTGTCTCTTTTGCAAACTATTTTGGTAAGAGTCTGAATTCGTATCTGAAAGAAAGAAGGAAAGAATGGACCTCGAGTAAAGGTTTTGAATGAAGTGTGAATAAAAAGTCTTAGTTTTACCCCACTGGAGGACTCTAAAAATTATTCATGGTTTTAAAAACAAATTCTGGTGGCCCTGAAGCAAGGCTAGCAGATCGCTGTAGCTGCTGGTTTCAAACAGGAGCCTAAAGAGAATTCTTTCAGTGGTCTGTTGGCCATTTCAGAACTTTGGAAATGGAATGGTCAATTCATCAGAAAGAAATAGCAGGTGAGTATGGCGGACTTTAGGGGGCCTGAAGGGGAGAGACCCTGGTGCCTCGGGACCTGCACCATGCAGTTGACTCGGGGTGCCGGGAGAACAAGGAGCTCCTCCCCTCTCTGGGGGCCGGCTGAGAGTGTGGCCGACTTTTGGCAGCCCGAAGGAGAGAGACCCTGGCGCATCGGGACCTGCACTGTGCGATTGACTCAGGGTGCCAGAACAAGGAACTCCTCCCCTCTCTGGGGGTGGCTGAGAGTGTGGCAGACTTTCAGCAGCCTGAAGGAGAGAGACCCTGGCACATTGGGACCTGCACAGTGCGGTTGACTCGGGGTCCCGGGAAAACAAGGAACTCTTCCTGTCTCTGGGGGGCGACTGTGATCCTGCCTGCGTGTGGGCTGAGAATCAGACATCTCATGTCGTCCTGTCCCCCATCCCATGTCCCCCCTCCCGCTCCCCCCTTCCTAGCAAGTGGAAGCCAGTGAGCTATACATCTTGTGAAAAGATTGGCTATGTTATTTAGTATGAGCTCTCCATATGCAAGGATAAGGACAACCATTTGGAAGAAAACAAGAGACAATATGACAGATAGTGAAGATCTCTGGTTGTCTAGCCTTGACATTTATGCTTTCTTATGTCCCATTCTGTTCTGTTTTGTTGTGTTTAATTTTACTCCCTTTTAAAATAAAATAAAAAAAATTAAAAACAAAACAAAACAAAACAAAAAAACCAACAAATTCTGCTTGACCAGGTGTGGTGGTATACACCTGTAATCCCAGCTATGCAGCAGCCTACGATAGGAGGTTCTCAAGTTCAAGGCCAGCCCAGCAAATTTAGCAAGACCCTATCTCAAAGTAAAGTTTAAAAAAAAGCGCTTCGTGTGAAGTTCAGTGTAGTGTTTGCGTCTTGGCTGTGCGAAGCTCTGGGTTCAGTCTTCAGTGCCACCTAAACAAAATTCACAAAAATCCAAAATGCCAAATTCAAATTCTGCTTGTCAGAGCTAAGAACGACCCCAAACTGTGTGAAACAATTAAGACTTGAGCATTTGCTTGTTACCCCAGTGTAATCTGGCTGATCCTAACGCACACGGGCACATACATGTATGGTTTCCGTTTGCTGAGTACCCTCTGCAAGCAGGGTCACATTCTACGCACCTGCGTACCCTACTCACTTTATCTTCCTAACAACCTGCACAACAGACTGTGTCTTACTGCTTTCCATGTTGCCGAGAAAGGGGGAGACTCAGGGACATGCACTAGCTAAGCGACAGAGGCAGGATTTAAGCCAGGTAGGGCTAACACTAATACCCCATATCTAACAGTGAATGTAGTCTCTAGACTGTTTCCTCACAGCCTTAGGTAACCTTTGCCTTTCCACACCCCAGAATGCCGAAAGAGGTCAAAAGTGTCTGGAGAGACCAAAACCCCAAGAAATCACTTGGGTATTCTCGCCTGCTGTCCCTGGCTCACATCTGGAACCCACCGAAGGTCCGTGGATGATGCTGTTGGGCCATTCTTGGGCTGTGGGAGCCCACAGTGTTGGAAGCCCCCTCACTGTCCTTGCAGCAGCAGCAGAAGATCTTGGATGCCATGTTTTGGTGGCTTTGGGAAGAGGAAAGGGCACTGGGTGTCTGGCTGTGTAGCCCCCACCCCAGAAGCCCATTGTTGTTTAAGCAGTGAGTCACACTGGGCCCCCACCTCCTGTAGCTCCCTGTGGCCGGTGGGCCCAGGCTCACCTGCCTCCTCCTCCCTCTCTGAGGGCTGGTTCTTCCTCTACTGTCCATGGTCCCACCGGTGGGAAGGACTCAGTGCCTTGCTTGTGCTAGCCCTCCTGTGCAAGGGCATCTTCTTTAACGAGCAGGTCTTGGGTCTGGTGCAGTTCTCTGGGCAGCACTGATTCAGACGTGGCTGGAAATGTCTGTCCTTTCGTTGCTGGGTCCTGTGGCAGTGAAACGCCAGCAAGTATAGTGGTGCGCATGGACAAGCCCGAGGGTCAGGTTGACCTCTGCTTTGTAAGGCTGTGCCTGTGCCTGGGCACTCTTGGAGCCTCTCTGTTATCTGGAAATGAGAAGCATATCATTGCCTTGGAGGAAGAAGGGTCTCTCTGTAAACCTCTCTGTGGTGCAGGTGCTCAGAGGCCCCGTCTGCTCACCTCTCTCCGTCCCCTCCCCAATTAATGGCTCCTGTTTATTCCAGCTGGGTCCAGGCCACGCACCATGATGACGAAGCTCTGTTTTGCTGCTCAGTTCCTGGGCTCATTGCCCTGCTGTGTGACTTTAGGATGGCCCATGCCTGTCTCTGGATCTAGAGTCTTTGTCTGCAGAAAAAGTTGTTGGGCATCTATCTCTCCAAGGCCCCTCTTAGCTCCGATAACCCAAGGTTGTAAGTCCATTTTGTTCCTAACCCCCTTTCGGTCCTCCAGGGCATCCTTCTGCACTTTCTGTCCTTTCTCTGTGACCATAGGCTTGCTCTGGTGGTCATATGCCAGTCACAGCACACTGTGACCAGTCCTGGCTCATCCCTAGGCAGTGGTTTCCTCTCTCCAGCCTCTTCCTCGGCCCATCATCTCGCATCTGAATTACTGCAGTGGTCCCAGCTAGTCCTCTGCTTCTCCCATCTGGTCTCCCTTAAGCATACAAACCATACTTCCGTCACTTCCCACCCCAAACCTCAGGTGGTGGCCTCCCTTGTCATGCAGAATAAGACCCAGTCTATTTAGGTCCTTCCCTGAGAAAGTTCCTGGTGTCAGCATTACCTTTGCCTGCTCCTCCTGCTATCTCCTGCCAGCTCCTAGCCTCCCTTCCAGCTGTGCCTGGCACTGTTACCTTGGCTTCCACTGCTACTCATCCCTCAGATCTCACCGGGCTCATTTCTTCTCCCATTCTAGCTTGTGCTTAGGGCCGCCTTGTCTAGTGGGGCCTTCTCTGGCCTATTTGCCCTGTTAAATTCCCTTCTCTCTCCCAGCGCTCCCGTTCCCCTTTCTCACAGCTCTTGTTGCATCCTAACACATTCTAGGATTTATTCATTTGCTTGCACCCTGTCCTCCTCCTGGCAGCCTAAGAAGTCAGGGCCCCTTTGTCCACTGCCGGGTCCCCAGCACAGGGCGCAGGGTGGGTGTTTTGTAGACATGGTGGCACAGGTGGATGAACACGTGCTCATCTCATTTTGGTCCTGAGTACAAGCAGGGGCTCCCCAGGGAGCAGTGAAGGGGAGGTGAATTATTTTTGTTCCAGGAGTGTCACAGCTGGTAGGATGCTGCCTGCCCTACCCACCTGCCAGATTGACTGATGACTTTGCGCATGACTGATGGGGTGCTTTGGGGGCCTGCTGGGGGGACTCTTCTACTCAAACCTGCTGATTCTCTTCCTGTGGCCCCTTTTTGGGGACAGACTCCACTGTTCCCTTTGTGTCTAGAGACAGAAATGGGGGGCTCCATTCCCCTCTTGCCTCTGCTTCTTGACCGCAGCCTCCCCTCCGGTCCCTCTGGCTCACTCGCAGCCTGCAGCCAAATCCCGGGTCGCTCCTCTGCAAACCCCCAGTGACTTGAATTCCTCCTGCTTGAACTTGCTTCAGGCTCTGGCCTTGTGGCCCTGGCCAGCTTCCTTCACAGCCACACACTCACCGCTCGTCAACCGTGCAGCTGCCCGCTGGCAGTGCACAAAATGCACTTCTGTGCCGCCACTGGCCTCTGAGAGTTCTGCACCAGGCATTTGACCAATTGTGGGCTGAAAATGTTTAAATATTTAAAAAATGCATCTGTACTGAATATACACAGATCTTTCTTTTTATTCCCTAAATAATACAGTAGAACAACTATTTATATAGCATTTACATTGTAAGACATACTGTAAGGAACTTAAAATGATTTAAGATTTAGAAGATGATGTAAATAGGTTTATGGGCAAATGACAGATGGGTTTATGGGAGGGATCTGAGAATCCATGAACTGGGTAGCGAAGGGTGGCCTTGGAGCTCATCTTCCACGAACACGGGACAGATGTATGTATTGAAGATGGACCAGTGACAAGCTCTATGTTTGGGGCTGAGGATCCTGCCGTGAAGAAGAGTGACAGGCTCCTGCTCTCCTGGGCACAGAGCAGGCTTCTCTCCATGTCGGCTGCACAAATGCATGAACCCTCTCTGACTGTTGGACAGCACAGTGCCCAGTTCTTTCCCCATTCTCCTTTCCATGCTCAGGCCTTCACTTCTCACCCCTAGAAACAGAAGTGTCCTCCTCATTCTTGCATTTCTTTTTGGAAGAAAAAGAACCACTGTGGAGAGAACATGGCATTTATTGGGCATCGTAGGCAGGTCATTGGACATTTATGAGCTCATTTCTCTTTCATCTCCACTGTACCATGCAAGAGGAGTCACATTTATTTTTTCTGTTGGAAGAACTGGTGAACAGCTGGGGTTTTAGTGTAGTTCATTTTCTGCTGTGGAGTGGTGCTTGGGATGGGGTCAGGACCTTGTGCATGTGGGCGAGCGCTGTCTTCTTGCGTGACATCTGCAGCCCCATTAGCATAGGTTTGTCAAGCCTGGAGCCTGTGCTGCCCAGGCTGTTCCAGATGTTCGGACCATCTTTTCTTCTGACAGTGGGTGGTAGGGGGTTTCAATGGCCACTCTCTGTCTGAAGCTTGGCAGAAGGGTGTCATCGTGCAAAGCACACACTCTATTTGGACTTGGATTCCTGATTCCTGTAGCACCTCATTGTGTTATTTGGAGCAACTTTACCGCTTTGAATCTCAGTTTATCTACCCATGCAAGGAGGATAGGAAAACCCACCCAGAATGATGTAAGGATTGGGTGACGTAAGATGGTAAGTGCTCAGCATGGTTTCTTGCACCCAGTAAGTGCTCAGTAACTCAGGAGAGTCACGTGTGGAGTGGCGGGGGAGTGTCTTGCACTACTGATACCCTCCTCTAGATGGAAGCAGTGGTCCGTGAGCTTCAAGTCCCATAGCAAGTTGATAGAACAAGCCATGTCAGTGAGGTCAGGCAGGAGGGTTTCTGGGCCGGGAAGCCCTCGGGAATCATTCAGCACAGGTCAGGGACTGGAAAGAAAGAGAGTGAGGTCATGAAAGGTATCATCCGATGATGTGACAGGTGTCCACAAGTGGTGGGCACGCTTTTAGTACAGAAATCTCCCCACCTCTGGCTTGTGGGTCTGATTTTTGAACCTCTCTCACCTGCAACTGGCAAAGTAGATGGGAGGCTGTGTGTGATGTCACAGAGCTGGGAACCAGGGACTGTTGGGGGACAGAGGGGCCTGGACTGGACCATGAATGTCAGAGGGAGGGAGGGTCTCTCCTGGCCACCTTAGTGGTCCTTCCCTCTGTCCCCCATGTCCATCAGGTTGGTTGGGTAGTTTTACCTTGTGTGTCTCGCATCCTTCTTGGATTAGCAGGACATCTGGGTCATGCCCGTCTCAGCAGAGTACCAGAGGCAAGAAAGAGGTGGCCTCCCCAGGAAAAACGTGTCTGCTAGCAAACGTGTGTGTCCCATTCACTAAGTTTCTATTGGCCAAGCAACATGACAGAGCCCAAGGGAATGAAAACACACTTCACGCAAGAAGATGTGGCAGAGAAAAGTAGGATTTGGGGCCAATATTTCATTATAACACAAGTAGATACCATTACTGTGCTCATTTTACAGCTGTGGAAATGGGCACGGGTATATTAGGTATTTTGGACAAGGCGACATAGAAGGAGGCTGAGGCACCTTAAGGGTTCGAGGTTGATACTATCAAGTCATTTTACAAATAGTTTGTGTCCATGTAACTATCTCTTCCAGGAAGGGAATGTTGGTGAATTACCTGTGGCTGCTGCCGTCTTCCTCCTGTTCCGGTCTCTGTGCTACTGTGGGAGAAATCTGTCTGAGAGTTGGACAGTTTTACCGCAGGATTTAAGAGACAGGAGAGACCAAATGGGGAACAGGAGGATTTTATTGTTAGGTGTACAGTAGCTTAGCTGATAAATCTAAGTGGCTGAGCAAAGGACAAAGGACAGGTTCCAGCTGTTATACATTTGGTCAAGGGGGTTGGTCCTTGGCATGGAACTTGTGGGCGTCTTGAAGGTGAACAAAGGTGGTTTGTCAAGATACGACAGTTTTGTATCTTGGTGGCCCTGCTCAGACATAACAGGAAATTATGGGAACACAAGGTTATAAAAATTCACTTGCTGGGGCAAGATTTACTGCTTCAGTTTCTCTCCTTGTGATGGGACTGAGCCCACCCAGGTAAGTGGGGGATTATCTCAGTGTTTTTTTTTTGAATGAAATAAATACCAAACATACATGATTTAAAGGAGGAAAGGTTTATTTTTATTTTATTTTATTTTAAATGGTAAAATACAACAAAACAAGACAGAACAAAGCCAATCAAGACAATGTAGTGAAATTGGTACAGAACTTCAGAACTGGATACTGGGATAACAGTAATAGGTACCATAGTACATCTCATTATCTTCATAATAGTTGTCCATTCAATCAGGTATAGCAAAATCAAACCAAGACCAGAACATTCAAAACCAATCAAAACAGAGTATCGAATAGAGAAATACAATTAAACAGAACAAAGCAAAACAGTGCAAGCAGTATTGGCCTTCAAAGGCGAGATAGAAGGAAATCCCCCATATTTGTCAAGAGATCCTCCCAAGAGATGCTCAGACCTCTGGCCCCAGGTCAGCAAAATCAACGAAGCAGCACAAGCATTTAGTTGCTTTATGCTCCTTAGTTGCTATCAACTCCATCTGACCTTGAAACCACCCAGTTGCTAACGGCGTGGGAAGAGGGGAGAGGACACGGAACTGTAGGCTCACCGGAACGCTGACTTGTTCTCTCCCTGGAGTGCCTGCAGCTCGTGTGGCTTGCCAGGAAGGCTGGCTCGTTGCTTTCTTGGTTCATTCCCCAACTTCCAGCATGGCTGATTGTCTTTTTTTATTTTTATTTTTATTTTTGTTTTTTATTTGAAAGAGAATAAAACAAAAGGGGGCAGTATAGAGCAGATCAGAACAGGACAACATAGGCAACACAGTACTTTACATTAAGACAACTGGACATCAACAGTAGCTAACACCATATCTCTTACTCTGCTATAGTTGAGCATAGTCTCAAATACAATAATATCAAACATAACACAATAGTATAAAGCCATGCATAGAGTGAAAGAATTACGGGGCTTTCTGAACCAAATAACAGAAAATGATCAATGGATACTATAATATCTCATTTTCGATAAAAACAATTTTTGTTTAAACTATCACACATATTCAAATTCCAATAAGATACAATGTGATAGATAGAACCAATGGTAGTAGAACAAAAGAAGCATGGTAGGACTTCTAAGAAGGATGATACTAAATCAGCAATAGCTGTCATAATGTTTTGTTTTCTTCAAAACAGCTGTTCATATCATCACGCATGATATAGTCAAACAAAACAGGATAAAACCATTCCAACTGATGATTGAAAACTTTGAAAGACTTCGAAGCTATGAGATGGGGACTCATGCTTACCATAAAGTCTTATATACTCTTATCAAATCTCATACTAGGGAGACTCTTCTCAGATGCTAAAGGAAAGGTTTATTTTGACTCAGCATTTCAGAATTTCAGTTCATGGTTGGCTGGCTCTAAGGCAGAAAGAAACATCACGGCAGAAGGACACTGAGGCAAGGGGGTGGTCAGGAAGCAGAGAAATAGGGGGGGAGAGAGAGAGAGAGAGAGAAGAAGGGTCTGGGGAAAAGAGTGTTCTTTCTAGGTCACACTCTCATTGACCTGCTTCCTCCAACCATCCTCTACCTCATAACAGTGCATTTAGCTATAATCTCATCAGTGGATTAATCCATTAATGACGTTAGCACCTTCCATACATGGTCTGTGGGGGACACTTCCTACTTAAACCGTAACAACCCCTTTCTCAGAGTCACTGATCAGCAGCCTCGATCATATCTGTTGCCTTCACCTCCCTTTGCACAGTAAAGTCACATGTTTGCAGGGTTCAGGGATGGGATGAAGACAGTTTTGGGAGAAGGGGCATTATTTCATCTCCCAGTTTATAAACACTTGTATCAAGCAAATTAAAGAATGAAGTAGAATCCCAGTTCAGTTCCCGTAAAAGAACTACAAATGAACCAAAAGACTGTAATAAGATTAAAAATAATTAGACTATAAAAGTGTTTCTAACTGATAATTTAAAAAAATCAACAAAGTAGAGAAGTAAAGTGGCCGGCAGGGGATCAGATGGTCTCCACTGTCACCCACATGTCACTATGTCACCTGTCACCGTATACATGCACTGAGGTGGACCAGGATGGCTTCTGTGGTGTTCCAGCCCCAAATGGAAAACTGGAATCTATCAGAAGGAAACCTCAGATAAACCCCAACGGAGGGCTGTTTTGTAAATAACTATGCCCGCTGTCTTCAGAAAAGTGAAACTCAAGGAAGACAAAGAATGCTTTTAGATGAAGGGAGTGTGACAACAACATGTCACTCATGATCTTGGATTAGACCCTCAGCTGGTGAAAGTTGAATAGTATTGTGTCAATTTTGGAATTACCATTTTTGATAGCTTCACGGATAGCCTTGCTTTTAGCAAACCTATATTGAAATGTTTAGGGGCAAAAAAGTTGACTCTCCAGTGAGTCAGGAAAAAATAACATGGAGAGATGGGCAAATGATAAAGCAAGTAGGGGAAAATGTAAACAATTGGTGAATCTGGGTAAAGGTAAAAAGTCTTAGTAGTTCAGAGCTGCTAAACAGTCTTGCAACTTTTCTGTAAGTTTGAAATTATTTCAGAAGGTTTGCAAATAGAGGAGGAGACAAAGAGATGGGAGAGGGGGAAGGAAGGCGAGGAATGGGATGTAAAGAGAATTAAAATGTGTTATGTTCATGCACCAAGCCCACACAATGAATGTGGTGATTTTGTACTGCAAACTTCTACTAGTAAAAATGTAAAAAAAAAAAAAAAAGTGCCCAAAAGCTTTAACACCTTGTCTAGCTTAGTTAGATGCGACAATATGTTTAAAAATGTAAGACCTCATTTGTAAGGTTATTCCCCGATATGGGGAAAGGGGAAAAGATGACGGACATGTCCTCTAGTGTGACCAAGAACTTTAATTAGAGACAGCTCCTCCTGCCCTGGCTGTGTCAGGAGCTGAAGGGGTCTACCAGGTGACACAGGAATGGCTCCAACATCATCTTCTCTTGTAGGGAGTTTTTGAATCAGTCTTCATGACTCCTGCGCGCTGTCCTCTTCCTCGTGGAGACCCTCTGCAGCTGTGCAGCCAGAGACCTGCGTGGGTGCCCCTGACTAGAACGCTCAGGGTTTCCCAATGAGGCAGGGCTGGAAGGGCCAGTGCTCCTGATAGTAGCGGTTTAAATTTCTCTTGTAAAATCTTCCTTGGGAAACTTCTGCATTGAGATCTGAAAGGAAGAAAGGGGGAGGGGGGAACTCATGCTGTGTGAAGGCCGTGGAATGGAGCTTGGGTAGACTGTCTGGGTTGGTCCTGTCCCTCTCTGATCAGTCTTCAGACTTCTGAGTCCCTTGGGAGGCCACGCAACCACAGTGTAGGAGTTTCTTGCTGTGGATGTGGCATTGGACACACTGGTGGGGTCAGTGACAGCAGAGAGTCTTGCAAAGCACAGTAGCACGGAGAATGGGAAGCTCAGATCCATCCTGGCTTGGACACTAATGTCATTTCCTGGGGTCCTTGTGAAAAGTCCTTTCCTCCTTCATGGGCTTCATCTTGAGGAAGTGGGGAGGATAGAGAAGGTGGTGGGTAAGCTAGTACGGTCCCTACCTCTCAACTTTCCTTTCGGTTAGAACAGGTGCCCTGTAGACTTTTATAAAAATTTGACCTTAAGTGAGATTTTCTTTGCAAGAATGGTTTGGCTGATGGGAAAGTCACTAAAATGACAGGGCTGGGTGATCCTTAACTGTCACTAATCCATTGTCACTGGGCGTGGCATTGATGTCCACAATGTGTCTACATTTCTTCTTCCTGGTTTTTGCTACTGTCCTAGATTGGACGTCTGACCTTCCATGACTCAGAGACATATCACCTATGATCAAACTGCACTCAGCGCACAAGCGTTTCCAGGCATTGTCCCCTTGCCATGCACCTGGCTGGACAACGGGGAGCAAAACCCAAGTGGGTCCCGCCCTCCTGGAACTGAATTTCTATCAATCCAAATAGGAAGCAAACAGTCCCACAACTGTCCACACATGATGATGCACAGGGCCCATAGGAGAGTACGGCTGCTTGGGGCCCTTTCCTCCCAGACCTCCCCCTCCTCATGAGATTCCTGGCTTGGCAGATCATGGAGTGGTACCCGAGTCCCCTGAATTCTGCCAATGTGCTCTAGAATGTGGCCACAGTTTGCTGATGGGAGTGGTCATTCTCTCCACACCCTATTGGCTTAGCTCAGATGTCCATGGGATCTGGTGATCAGGGTTAAGGTCTCTTTCCTGAAGGTTCGTATTAGGGCTCTAACTGGTGACTCACCCGGAAGCTCGCTGATGCTGGAGGAAGTGCTCTTCGCTGGATACATCAGGCACCTTGTGCTGGTGTGCTTGGAATTTTGTCTGTCGAGCTCTGCCTTCTGCAGCTGCAGACCTGACAGCATTCCATGAGGTTCCCCGGGGAGGCCCGGAGGAGATCATGGGTATGGAGCTATTTAGTGGCTCTGAAGCGGTACCAGCAGGCGAGTTAGGGTAGTGGGGCAGGGGAGCATCTAAATTTACCTGCTTCTGTCTTGAGTGTGTGGTCCTGTGAATGGGTGCTGCATTCAAAATATACAATCTTTTAAAAACATTAATGTTTTATCTTTTAAAAAATGTGATTGGTTTCAATTATAGAAAAGTTAAGAAATATTCAATAGTATGAAGCAGGAAAAAAATGCCTCAAACATATTTCCCCCAGGTAATGTTTGTTTTTTTCTATGAATATTTTAAATCTTCCATTATGTCTTATATATTATATATATTTTTATTTTTTCATGTGTGTTATAAACATTTTGTGATGTCATTAAATTTTAAAAGTAGTGATTTTACAATATTGTACTTTATGGCTAATTCAATGGTTGCATAAAATTCTACATTGCAGCTTATTTGAACAACACAGTCTGTTAATGGATGTTTCAACTCTTCCAATTTTATTACCGTAAAGACTGTTGTAATGAACATTGTTGTTTATAAGGTTTCATTTTCATGCACTTCTAGAAGTGTCACAAATGATTTTTATCAAACTGAGCTGTGTTCCATAATAGGATAAATAGCTCTATCATGTCTAGTGGTTTATGTTGAACAAGTTGTTTAACTTTCTTCTGCATCTTCTCTCATACTTGCAAAATGAAATCTTAATTTTGTGTAATAAAGCCCACTTCTTCTTGGGGGGGCGGGTACAGGGGATCACACTCATGACTGTGCGCTGAGCTATATCCCTGGCCCAAACTCACTTCTTAGAGTGACTGGACAGGTTACATATCATTGTACTAGTGCTGTATCAATTATGAAACACTAGAGGAGTCATCTGATCACAGCTAGTGCCTAGACAGTGCTTTGCATGTGGTGAGGGCTCAGTGGTTAACACTATTATTATCTTAGGAAAAGGTACTGGTATTAAGGTTCTTGATTGTTATTGTGAAACTATTTCCAAAAGAAGTCTTTGAGAGCCCTAACTCATGGATATCTGGCAAAATACGCCATGCTGTTTTTCCTCGCTGTTGTACTTCTGTCTCTCAGTGGGATTGTGACATTCCTGAAAGCTTCCTGTCTCATCCACTGTCTGTCAGTCCTAGCCTTGCCTGATCTTGATGATCACGCTTTTATTTATTTGCCTGAAATTGATGATTTTAACCTCAATCTTCTTTGGCTTGACCTACTGTCTTGGAACATTAAGGATTACAAACTGAAGCCCATGGTGCCTTCTATCCCTCTCTTCCACTGATACTGTGAGCAAGGAACCTCATGTTCCTGAAGGCTAAAAATGAAAAGCAAATGACTGGTATTTCCTAGACTTTGCATGAGCAGAAATACACTTTGTAAACCACTTGAATTTCAAAGCTTGTTTGTTTTAACAGCAGAACCTATCCTAACCTAATAATTCTCATTTGGGACCCATTTCTTCAGTACCTATTTGTATCAGGTCTTGTGGTAAGTGCTTATGCGTATTTCCTCATTTTACAATGATCTTGAACAATAACAATGTATTATAAATATTTCCATAGTACAGGTAAGAACAACAGTCTCCGGGACACTCAATTGCGCTGGCAGACGTCACTTGCTCAATTTCTGTGGGAAAGCTGAGACTTGAACTAACATTTACTTATCCAAAGGTAGTGATCTTAACCACTATCTTTATGGTCTTTAGCCTAGTGTTTCTCAAACTGTAATGCACATTCATACTTACCTGGAGATCGGGTTAAACTTTAGGGTCTGGTTCAGGGGGTCTGGAGTAGGTTCTGAAAAGGCATTCTAATAGCAACTTGGTAATGCTGATATCACAGTGCCATGGAAGTATTTTAGGTATTAAGATGTTAAGTGTTTTTGTTAACTGGTTTGGGTACTTAGCCACCTAACCCCTACCTCACTCTAGGTTGCCATTGTCAAAAGACAGAGGAAATTTAAGGAGTATCTCAGCGGGAGGAGAATAGCAAACTGGGGCCTAGAGGGGCCAGGCAGGGCGCTGTGGTCTGATACATACTGTTGTTCAATGGCTGGTTCTCTCGGGTTTCACTGGGAACCTTGGGGTCATCAATGACTTGGGGCTCCTCACAGTCCCTGCAGCAGAAGCAGAGGATCTTTGAAGCCAGGTTTTTGTGGGCTGCTGTAGAAGGTGAAAGAATAAAGGCCATGGGTTCGGGGATCCACATTCCACACGTGCACTGGAGATTTACTGTGGTGCCAGTTGATCGGACTCCCCTCTCCCACGTCAAGATGTTCGTCCCATTTTCCAAATCTTCTGTGGTTATGCATGACCAAAAGATCCAAGATGGTGACTTGTGCCTAAGTCAGGTTATTTTAAAGCCATTTTTCTTTGGTATTTTGTACAGAGATTCCTTACCCATGGGAAGGAGTTGAAGCCTTTTTCTGCAGAGATGCTGTGTTGAATGAGCTGACCTTGAATTTGAGCCCAGTTCACCGGTCAGGGATGTTTCCTAAATGAACACAAGGCTGTAATTTAAGACATGTCAGTACTCAGTGTTCACACACTAGCCAGGACCCATCGCAGCAAGATACCAGGTCATGCAGAAATGTAGATATTATGCTTAGGTTTTTGATAGATCTGCATTCTACCTAACTTATACGTGCCTGTGTTTAGCTTTTTTGAGCCTCATTTTTATCATATGGAGACTGAGTATGTGTATAGTGCCTACTTTGCAGAAATAAAAGGTTAAATATATACCAAGTGACTCCTGTGGAGTTAGATAGATTATAAGTGCTCAGTTAATGGTCATTCCATTTCCTTTTCTTTCCTCCTATACCTACTGCCTCCAAATTATCCCAGGTCCTAGGGCCCACAGGGATGTGGTAAGGAAGTGCAGAGTTGCGTATATTCAAAGCCCAGATTTGGTGCTAATTTGCTGAATAGCTTTGGTAAATCCATGCTTTTTGCTGTTTGTCAGGTTCCTCCTAAGTGGGAAGAGGAAGTTAGGCCAGATGGTCTCATCAAGGATCTTTTACTACGGATGATCAACAATATGAGGATTTTAGTGCTAAACTCCTTTGTGAATAAACTTTTACAGATCTCTGGACACTCCCTGTTCTTGGTCTTTTCTGGTGATAAAAGTTCCTTTTATCACATTATTGGTTAGTTGTCCCTCATAACACTCAATTCATTTGGTCAAGTGTTTGTCTCAGAGGTTCTTGCTTCTCATTTTGTCTGCAATGCTCTGGTCCAAGCTACCATTATCTATTGTCCCGATTATTTCAATAGTCTCATTAATGATTAATACAGAATCTGGGATAGTTCTATTAAAAAGTGTCATGTCACACAATAACTACTTAAAATTTCTGATGACAGGAAAAATTGGTAGAATAGTTAAAAAGATAATGTACTGTCATCTTTTTAATAAAAAAGAAACAAAAACTCTGAAATAGCATAAAATAGAAATTCTAGTTCTAAGAAATCATGTACTAAGGGAACACTGACAACAAACTGCATAGCAGAAGGAATGGTCTGTGTAAACTTGAGAAAGCTCAGTAGAAATCCAAACTAAAGCAAAGAGCTAAAAAAGATTTTAAGAAGACTGAGGAGAGCAGCAGGAGTCAGAAAGGCCCTGACATATACATGTGACTGAACTCTCAGAAGGAGGGGAAGAGGGAAGGAAATATATTTGAATCAAGAATGGTTGAAAATTCTTCCAAATTTGATGGGTATCTACACAAATACTTGATAAATACCAAACATGGAAAACATAAAGTTATACTGATGCAAATTATAGTCAAATAACCAAAAAATATTACACAAGGAAAAAGCCCAAATCTTAAAAGTAACCAGGAAAATAAGGAAAACAGAACAAGCATGATGGCTGATTTTGCATCAGAAGCAATGCAAGCTAGAAGACAACTTAATCCATTTAAACGTGGAAAGAAAAAAAAAAACTCCAGAACTCTTTATTAAATGAAAATATCTTCCAGTAATTGAGAGGAAATAAAGAAATTTAAAAATAAACAAAAATGGAGAAAATCTGTCTTCAGAAGATCCAGGCTTTTAAAAAAATGCTAAAAGGCTGAAGGAAAGAGTGCCAGAGGGAAATGTGTAATGTGCAGTAAGTATGTATGTGTCTGTGGGTGCAATGAACACACTTTTTTTTCTCTTAACCCCCTCCCAAGTCTTTCAGTGGTTTCTCACATTCTTCAGAAGAAAACCCGAAGTTCTGACCTGTGTGTCAAGATTCTCTGATCATCAAACTTCCCTCCTGTCACCACCGCCAACTCACTGCCTTCAATTCCTGTTACCTCCCTATGAATTCCTACTAAGCATACTGGCCTCCATGATAATTTTTATATTTGCTACTGAGACTTGAACTCAGGACCTCCCTTCGGCTAGGCAGGTGCTGTGCTGCTGAGCTATATCCCCAGCCCACCTTGGTAATTTTCAAAGCACACTAAACTCTCAGTTCAAGAGTTTGTCGTCATTTTACCCTTCCATCTGAAATGCTGTTCAGTTAGATAACTCCCAAGTGCCTTTACCTTTAAGTTTTTGCTTAAGTGTGATGTGGGTGGTAGACCATGAGTTCTTTCCATTTCTTTCACATACATTTATTGAGCATGAACTATGTGCCAGCTACTATTTGATGTTGGAGATGCAGTAACAAATAAGGTAAGAATATACAAATGCCCCACTCACATGGAGGCAGGGGTTGTATTTTCTTTTCCCTGAATCCCAGCATGCAGTGCAGGGATAGATGAAGAATGGGTACCTTATAATTATTTGTTCATGAGGCTTCTCTGACTGCCGGATAATAACTGTGTGTCTAACAACTCTTTCTCCCTTCCGCTAACAGATCTTTAACTTCATGTGCATCCTCATGGTTAGAGTACTCAGCAGGCTGGTCGCTCAGCAGGCTGGGGTCCTTGGCTGCAAGTGTGTGGGGGGGTGGGGCCCACCTGGTGCCTTTAGCTCAGTCTCCAGCTGAATCTGCTGCCAGGTGAGTTTGCAACATGATTTGAGCACTGATATATTTTTCTGTGCTCTCTTTTAATGGATTCATTTTGCAAGGTTTATAAATGAATAAAAATGTATATAAAGTAAGTAGATCTTGTTTTGGAGATGTACCATTATCCTTGCCATTAATCTGTGTAATCCTCTGGGAATTGCTTTACCTTCAGTATTTTTCATCTGCTCACAGATATTTGCCTTATGGAGCTTTGCTTTGTTCCAGATTGCTTTCAAAAGGGGGGAGTGGGAGCATAGGTCTGACAAGCTCTCACCATAGCTCAGACTAAGTGTTGGAGTCTACTAGGCTGGTGATCCATCTGTGCATAGGAAAGTGCTGAAATTTTTCCTGGAGTCCTGCAAGCATTTGTGTGAGCACATGTTCTGTCTTGTTATATCACACACAGTGTCACTTCACTCAGCCTGTGTCTTGGAGTCAGGTATTTCCAGTGTGCCATTGTGTGGCCTCTTTTAGGGGGTGCTTGGATAAGGGAAATACTTGCACAAGGGCAGATCTTTCCCCAGTGCTAGTGTACTCTTTCCCATTTGTCGTGGTCTCCTTTACATTCACATTGTCACTTCTTCCTGAAAAATCTACTTTGTACCTAGACTCCCACTTTATATACTCTTCTGGGCATATTTTAATCAATGATAACATGTCAGTAGATAATTTGGATTTACCATGGCCATTATGACAAACTTCTGTTGTAAAAAATAAAAGGTTTAAGATGGACTTTTCTCCAAACAGAAGAGAAAAAATAACAGCGAATACTTAATATACAGCTTCTCTGATTGTCATACTCTAGCCTCAGGAAAGGGGGAAAAAAGAAGAGAAACAATGAAAGGTCTTACTCCTACTCAAGCATCCTGAAGTCTATTTTCTTTGCATGTTTCTCTCTCCACCAAAGTTTTTCTTTACCATCCACTTATACTCATCCTGTACTTCCTTATGGCTGCCTAAATACTTTGTTCAGGGGATCTTTTTCTAGAAAATAGTCATGCACAATAACCCTTAAATCTCTGACACCAGAAAGTGAATCCAGAGAAATTGGATTTAAACCATGACTGCGAGTTAGCTGTCTGCAAATATTTAGAACTGTTCCAAACTTCAGAATGGCAGAAGGTTTCCATACAGTGCATGTTTCTGTTAGTTACTTACTGCTCTGGATTAGAAGATTTGTACCAAAAGTTCATTCTAGTGTTGCCCTTCAGTGATGTTGAAAAATGTTTAAAAACAGATGGGAAATCCTGGGATGTTTAAATGACCCACTTATGTATACTTTAATAAAATCAGACTTGAGACAGTAAGGAAAATAGGAAATGTACTACATAAAACTATTCTGACTGTCTTTTCATAGAGGAAGAAAGGATGATGATTCAGAATCATAAGCAAAATGAAGAAGAATCAGTAGTACAGCACAAAATTCTGGACACTGGAGGAGAACATTCTGGGTAGACCAAGAGCTTAAATAAAGGACACCTCTTCTTCTATTGCAAAGGGCTCAGATGTTTAGAGGACTCAGAATAAATAAATTAGAATGGGAAATTATAAATGTAGATAACCTAGTCATTTTTAGAGTCCTAAAATACTAACTTGAGCCACTTTTCCTCCCCCTGTGGTGCTGAGGATTGAACTCAGACCCTTATATATGCTAGGCAAATGTTTTACCACTGAGCTACCTCCGCATCAGTCAGAAATACCCACTAGAAATCAAAATAATCTTGTAGTCTCTTGGATAAAACAATTGACTCTCAAAGCATATATAGGGCCAGATTCCTCTACAAGCCTGTGGAATCTGTGATTAAGGACACATACCTAGTATGTAGAAAGGCCACTGGGAATCGATACTCTATATTAGAGGGACAGCTGCTCACATCTGTCCACTGATGTTTCTTTGAGATATTAGCATTCAACACTTTCCTATTTCTCTTCCAAACTCCTGAAGGAAATGTATATTGGGGATGACCAACAATACTGCTTGTGGCTTATTCTTCAATGCCAAATGGGACTATGGCTAATTGTTCTCTGTGACAAATACATCATTCCAAGAGGATGACTCTCGGCCCCTCAGTTGAACTGTCTTCTCCCAGAGTCTCTATGAGTGGAACCCTATCGGGGCTGTAACTACTGACAGGGGGAACAGACCGCCGAGGATTATAAATTGAACCATCAAGATGTGCAGTTTTCTTCACAGCGGCTGACATAGTGAATAACATAACCCAGTGTTTGGGGTACAACCAATTTGAAACTTTTACCTCAAGTAATTGTGGATGGTAGAATGCCGTTGTGTCTTATTTTGGCTAATCAGGGGTAGCCTGTGCCACTGTAGCACTCTGCCCCCTAGATTTATGGCCAGGTGAGGTTAATCTGTGCCTCCGCCAAAGGAGTAGGCAGCTGAGCTCTCTCAAATAAATGGCTGTGTCTCAGAGCTCATGGGTGGTGCTCAGAGATCCCTTTGGGTCCTTCTTAAAATATGCTGATCATTATAGCTTAGCTCCTGTTACTCTGTATGTGTTGTCCAGAGCAGTGAATGCTTTTAGGCAGTACCTGATCTAATGAGTAGCACAAAATGATTCAGAGACTAAAATGAAGAAGGAGCCAGGCTGAATGACAAACTGAAAACTGCACATCTCTGTGAAAGGCAAGATGGAAGCGTGGTTTTTTTTTTTTTTTTTCCAAGCGAGGCTGGGACAATAGCAAAGATCTGGACATCACTGCAGACTCTTTCCCGCAGATGTGGTGGGGGAGCACCTGGAGATGGGGACTGAGGGTAAACTGTGACATGCCCACACTCTTAGGTAAGGCAGACTGCTCTGTGACCATGACGACAGGTAATTCCCAGAACCTGTGATAAACCTGTGGAACCCATTAATGGAACTTTGCCACAATCACCAATCTCCTGAAAGTGAGAGACACATTCCAGTGGTTAAATTTACAATGGCTTTTGGCCTGAAATACAGCCCATTGGGGAATCTAACACCTGCCCAACCCCCTTATTCGTCAGCGACTGCCGTATGAGTATGAGCATCTTTAACCACCAAGCGATTTGCTTCTGTTCCACATATTGAATGAAAATTTCTTCCTTTAAAGCATCTTACTGATGTAGAAAAAATATAAATATTTACCCTCACACCTTTTAAATGCACATGGTGACTTACTACATAGTACATTTTACACCTTGTTTTTTCAGTTTAAAAATGGTCTTTGGGGATCAGTCCATATGTGCAGTGCTGCAGGGACTGACAGTGGAAGCTCCTCTGAACCCAGGACTTCCCCAGGTGGAGTCACAGGAAGGACAGGGGAGTAGAACCACCTTCTTCTTTGCGTGCTGACAGCAGAGGGCTTTGCACTTTTGAGCCCTCTTGAAAAGTGGAAAGAGTCCTAGGGAGAGCCCGGCAGCAGTTACAAGCACTTGTTTAGGGTGCAATTCTTGAAGATCAACTTGGTGGAAGAACACGTTAGGAGAATTTAACCTTTCTGAACCTCAGTTTTCTGAATATGAAGTGAGAAAACACCAGCATCTCCAATAGAAGGGCTTGTGAGGACTGACTAATCATGGAAAAAGGCTTCATACATGTGAACAGTGATGATGATGGAGATGGGGGGACGTGCTGAGGGCGTGGGCAGTGTTGCACTTCCAGTGTCCTCCTCTAGATGGAAGCAGGAGCCAATGAAAAGGCCCTCGGGTTGTCCCCAGTGGGCTGTGAGCCTCAGATCTCCAGTGATGCCCCACCACATTGATCAGAAGGAGCCAGGTCAATGAGGTTAGGCAGAAGGGGATTCTGGGGCTGGGGAGGCCTTTGGGGTCATTTGTCACAGGTCAGGGGACCACAGAGAGGAACAGTGAGGTCATGAGAGGCATCTATTTCTAGAGAAGTGAGCAGACCTCCATTGTCCCTTTCAGTACAGAAAGATTCTCCCTCCACTCCTGGGCCTGACCTTTGAGCCTCACTCACCTGCAGCTGGCATAGTAGGCAGGAAGCTGTGTGTGATGTCACAGAGCTGGAAACCAGGGAATGCTGCGGACGGGGGAGGGGGTAGTCTGGACTGGACCATGAAAGCAAGGAGAAGGGAGCATGCTGACCCTCTCCCCAGTGCTCTACCCCTCTCTCCGCGACGTCAGTCTGTCTGCCAGGCTGTTGAGTGGGGGCAGCCATGCAAACCCCGGTGCCTCTTGGGAAAGCATTGAGAGTGCCAGGCCAGAAAGAGGCAGCACAGTGCTGGCTGCAGAAACCTGGCCACAGTTTCTCAGCAAAGGGACTCTGTGCTTTGATTTCTTCTGCAAAATGGATATAATAGTAGCAACAAGTCCTCTGTGTATCCTTAGGAGTACCTGAGAACAGGTCGGTAAACACTGAACATGGGGCCTAGGCGTAGTAAGGACTACACAAAAGGGGGACTGCTAATCCTATGTGCAAAAATACAGGGACTTTTCATTCCTGTCTAATTTTTAGCAAAAGGGGAATTGCTTTCTGCTAGAATCCTGGCAAAATCTCTCATCCTATGGGGCACTCTTTCAATTCCTTTATTTAGGACAACCTTGGTACTATTTAGGGAAGTCAAATTAGTTGAAAATGTCCCCTATCAGTACCATCTTTGGATGTTCCTAGAGGCCACTGCATACAACAGAAACATAAGAAAACAAAGAAACAGCACAGTTTCAGAGTCACTGGATGTGCCCTTGTCACCACGAACAATGGATGGTAAAACACAACTTTTAAAAGCTCATTAGTAAAGCAATACCCTTGAGTGGTAATATTGAAGATTCTCAATTATGGCTGCCAAAGAGATCCATTGGAGTTATTAAAACTAAGAGTACTGGGGGCCTAACCCCAGAAAAATTATTATCTCAGGATGAGGCTAAAGCCTGGGCAGTAGAACTTGTGTCTCCAAAGCTTTCCAAGTGATTCTTGTGTGTCATCAAGAACTTCTAACTTATATTGCAGGAGTCATCACTGTACCCTGAAGTGCTGGTTCGCTCACCAGGCTGCATAGTAAAAGCACTGAAGAAGCTTCAGTAAACAGCAGACCTGGGCTGGGGGTGCAGCCCAGGGGTAGAGCACTTGCCTAGCATGTGCAAGGCTGTGATCGCCAAAACCACAAAAACAACAAACAAGCAAACAACCGCAAAAAGCCAGTCTGAACAAACAACCAGGTCAGTAAAACCACTTTTTTTTTTTTTTTTGGCAAGCACATGAGACAGCATTGGTAGATTTAAAAACTCTCCAGCCAGTGCTGAGAACTACTGATTTACAGAGCAAATTATTAAAAATTCTTAAGCTTTCTTAATGTTGTATGAATTAGCCCATTTGGCTTGGAATGTGCTTTTTGTGGACAGTATTATGCATAGACTCAAAAGCTTTACTTTTCAAATAACATATAAATGAAGGTAATATACTCTGGAAATTTATGTTTGATAAAAACTATGAACACAGTTGTTAAAAATGGATATGAAGCATTTGAATTAAATTATTTTAGAATACGGGAGAATGAGGGTACTAATAGTTTCAAATTGTAGTTTATACTGTGTCATCATAAATGCATGCCACATGAATCCTTACAAGTTGATGTTTGCTTGTTTCACCCATAGTATTGAATATTTAAATATTCAAGGTGGTGAAAACACTGGAAAATGTTTGCCTGAGGGAGCTGGGGGACGGCCTCACGGGTAGGGTGCTTTACTATGCAAGTGTGTATGGTACAGCTGCTTCCTTCCATGTGGGTCTGGGAGAGGAGAGGAGTCAGCAAGCTCCTGTACTGATTTCTGGGTTCTGGTGAAGAATAGTTGGCGCCTGGAACTACGGTGCGTTCTGAGTCTGGTGATTTCAGAAAGCGTGGGCTTTTGAGTCAGAATGCTGGATGGGAAGCTGCCATCCTAATTTGCTGTGTCATCTCAGCCACAGCCATCAGGCTTTCAAAGCTTCAGTTTTCTTATCTTTAGAATGGGAAGAACAAGAATTGATACCAGGAAGAAATTCCACCAGCCACGGAAATCTGTAAATGTAGTGCCTGACAGAAAGGAAGCATTCAGTGTTGCTCAGATTATTACTGTATTATTTGTTGTTGAGAGAGAGAGAGGAGGAGGAAGAGGAGGAGAAGAGGAGCCTAGGCTGATATCCATTTAGCGCTTATAACCGTGGCTGTGGAATTAAGGAATTCAGCAGGAGGAGCAAATTTCAGGTAAGGATAAATTTAGGTTTTTCAAAAACTTTATTTTTGTTTTGTTTTTTGGTACCGAGGATTGAACTCACGACCTCGTGCTTGCCAGGCAGGTGCTTAAGCCCCTGAGCTAAATCCCAGGCCCAAAAACTTTATTTTTAACAATTAAAAATTTGTAGGAAGGTGCAAAGAAATGAACAGAGAGGGACCCGTGAAGCCTTCACACAGCCTCCCCTAATGTGATTTTTAATGTGCATTTCCCCTATGTCACACTTCGTAGCAGCTTGAGGCTGCTACAAGATCAAAACCAGGAAGGTAATTATGTGATCCACAGAGTTTATTCAACTGACCAGTTACACATGTCTTCATCTGTGTGTGTATGTGTGTGTGGGGGGTGTGCAACTGTGTACAGTTTTATCACATGCAGAGCTTCATGTTTACCTCCAGGAACTACCCCACCCCAGTTGTGCTTTGTGCTACCTCCTAAAAGTCATACCCACCTCTCTGCCTACCATCTCTAACCCCTACAAACTACTCATCTGTTCTCCATTTCCATCATTATGTCATTTCAGGGATGTTTCATAAATGGAAACATGCAGCATGTACACACCTTCTGAGGTTGGCTTCTCTCACTGACAGAATTTCCTTAAATTTTATTGTAGTTACGGGTACGTATTGATAGTTAACTTGTTTTTATTGCTAAGCCATGGTATGGGTGAACCATAGGTATTTTGATCATTTTGCCCATTAAAGATGTTTGGATGGTTTCCAGTTTTGGGTTATCAAGAATAAAGTTACTATGCTGTGAACATTTTTGTACTAGTTTCCATGGAAAAAAAGTTTTCATTTCTGTGACATAAATTCTCAATTTATCCTACAATTGCTGAACTGTATGGCAAACCGATTTTTATTTTCAAAGAAACTGCTACATTATTTTCCAGAGGGATCGTGCCATTTTACATTCCCGCCATCAACGCATGAGTGATCCTGCTCCTCTCTATCCTCTCCAGCCTTTTCATATATATGTGTGTGTATATATGTACACTGGAGAATCGAACTCATGACCTTGCACTTACCAGGCAAGCGCCTGAGCCACTGGGCTAAATCCCCAGCCCTCTTTCTTATATTTTATTTAAGCTATACTAACACACATGTTCCAGTATCTTATTGCGATTTTTAATGTGCATTTCCCTACTAGCTGATCATGTTGAATGTCATCTGTGTATCTGCCATCCTCATATCCTCTTTGGTGAAGTGTCCTTCATGTCTGTTGTCCATTTTCTAACTGAACTGTTTTTAAATTTAGTTTTTAAAATGATAGCTTTATTGAGATCTAATTCATATCCTGTAGATTTCACATTTTTTAGAGTATACAAGGCAGTGGTTTTTAGTATATTCAGAGAGTTGTCCAGCCATCCCTGCTACATAAAACCTGAATGTTTTTGTTGTCCCTAAGGGAACCTGCATACTCATTAGCAGTCATTTCCATTTACCCTTCCTTCCAGCTCCTGGCAACTAGTGACCTACTTCCTGCCTGCTCTGGACATTTCTTATAAATTTAATCATACAATGGGTGGCCTTTTGTACCTGGCTTGATGCTTTCAAGTTCGTCCATGCTGTAATATGTAGCAAGTCTTCATTCTTTTTATTGTCAGGCAGTACATATTCCATTCTATCCTCTGGATTTGGTCTCTTGATGGACATTTCTGTTGTTTCCACCATTTGGCTCTGTGAGTAATGCTGCTCTGAATATCCGTGTGCAAGTTTTGGTGTGGATATGTGTTTTCATTTCTCTTGGTTATACACCCTGAAGTGAGATTGCTGAGTCATGTAGTAATTCTATGTTCAGTATTTTGAGAAACTCCCAATTTGTTTCCAAAGTGGCCACACCATTTTGCAACCTTACCGCCAATGTTTGAGGGTTCATTCTAGTTTCTTCAAATCCTTGACCACACTTGTTACTATCTTTTTTATTTTTATCCATTCTAGTGTCTGAAATGGTACTTTATTGTGGTTTTCATTTGTGTTTTCAGATTGACTAATGACACTGAGTGTTTTAAAATTTATTTATTGGACATTTACATACATTTTCTAGAGAAATACTTAAATCTTATTTTAAAATTTGCTTATGTTCCTGTTTTTAAATATTTTTATGTATTCTAAATACTAAGATTTTATTATATATGCAGTCTGCAAGTATTTCTCACATTCCATGTATTTCTTTTTTATTTTCTGGATAATGTCTTTTGAAATAAAATTTACTCTCAATTTATCTATTTGTGTTGTTGCTTATGCTATTTGTGTCATACCTAATAAACCAATCACTTAATCCAAGGTGATGGAAATTGACTTGTGTTTCTTACTACAAGTTCTATAGTTTTAACCTCTGTATGTGGGTCTATGGCCCATTTTGGATTAATTTTTTATGTGGTATGAGGATAAGTCCAAATTTTTACATGTGAATATGAAGGGGCTCCAGCACTGTTTGTTGAAGAGACTCCGGTAAGTTCTCTGTCCCTGAACTGAGAATCAATTTCTCATATGTGTCAGAACTTCAGGCTAGCTTTGAGGTTGCATTTGATTGTAAGGAACTGTCACATGAGGTTTCCAGAAAGCTTGAAGGACATGCACAGTGTGATGGACTGCAGTATTACAGGACTCATCCCTGCCTTTGGTCATACCTTCATGGCTGCAAAGGATTTCCCTGCTTTTGATTTCAGATTTGACTAAGTGACTTTCGTTGATCCGTGGTTGTTAGTCAGAAAGGACGGTATTAGGGTTCTGAACATAGGCCTTAGAAGCACTCCTCCTTGTTGCCATTGATGCTCTTGTTTTTCTGCCATTGCCTAATAACTCTTTAGTTCCAGAAGGATATGGTGAATCTTTAAATTAAAAACAGTTTATTACAGTAAATGACACATTGCCATGAATTCCCTTCAAAACACTCCCCTGTACTTTGAACACACTTGTCCTATCATTCTTGCCATTTTCTGAAGCAGTTATTGCAGACCTCTTTAGTGTCTTTATGAAGTGTGGTAAACAGTAAGATGAATGTGCTGTCTTTAGAGACCAGCAGATTGGTGAAAACAATTCCAGCTGTCCACAGTCACCTGATTCACCTGATTTGGTACCATGTAACTTCTGACTCTTCCCTAAAATCAGAATAATCATGAAATGTATACATGTTTTGAACTGATTCAGAAAGGTAAGACAGTCATGACAGGACAACTGAGGACATTCACAGAAGAAGACTTGCAGAACTACTTCCGAAAGTACAAGGAATGATGGGATATGCATAGGTGAAGTGAGGAAGAGCATTTTGGGGAGGATTGATGACAGTATGTCTTTTACTGTAATAATGTAAACACACTAAGTCATTTGTTCAATCACCTTTAGACAGAGCCACCCGACGCAAGCATCCCTAGGAAGCCCACCCACCTTAGACCAGCCAGCCTCATGCCACTCACAGAGAATGATAACAAATTATGGCTGCCACTGAGTCTGGGTATGGCTTCTTGCACAGGGTGGGTACGTGACACATGGGGTGTGAAATGTCATCATGCTGAAAAATACACTTGATTCTCTACACCTGCAGTCTCCACATTTGTGGATTCAGTCAACTATGAATCAAAAATATTTGATAAATAAATAAATTGCACCCATACTAAACAACTACAACTTTTTCCCCTTGTCATTATTCCTTAACAACATAATGTAAAAACTATTTATAGAGCTTTTACAATGTATTGGGTATGAAGTGATTTAGCGATGATTTGGAGAATGTGCAAATCTAAGCACTTGAGAACAGGAGCACCCAGGGTAGAAGACAGATGTTGGAGCTAAAGCCATCATGTTGAGTCTTCTTTTCTTCTACCTCCCTGTTCTATTCAGGCTCCCAACAGCTGGGACAAGGCCCACTCACATTAGGGAGGGCAATTTGATATACTTCATCTGCTGATTCTAATACTAATCCCATTCAGACATACCTAGAAAGAATGTTTAACCAGATATCTAGGTGCCTTGTGATACTGTCAAGCTGACACATGAAATTAATGCTCATAATCATTGTAGCTATGACATTTATAATAAATGTTATGGAATAAATTGTTTTTTGTTTCTCTTCTAAGAAGCTATGACTCACTGTGGAAGCTCATCTCTTGTCCATGCATTTTGAGCTGGAAATTTCTTTTATTCTTTCAAAAGCTTTAACAATCTCAATTTCCAGGAATCTTAGCCCTTAAACTTTCCTCAAAGCCACAAGGTGTTGTCACAAATAAAACTCCTCTATAGGTCTTACATAATTGATACTTAAGAACTTTCTGGAAAAAAAAATCCTCCTCTGTAGGTTTCACATTCCAAAAATAGGCTTGACGTTTGGATTTTTGCTTAATAAAAATATATTTTTTGATTGCACTGTAGACAAAGAAGAATATTTCCAGTATCAATTTGAGACTTGTGGGAAAATGGAGAGAATAAAAGTTTCATTGTTCTCATCGAAGGTTGTGCTATTAAAATTTTGCCACTCTGGCTGACTTCTGAATGTGTTGAGGCTGGGGAGGAAGGAAGGGTGAATACTGTCACCAGTCATTTAATGTCACTTATTACTCAGATCTGACACTAAAAAAATGCAAAGGCTGTAGCAGGAAGACAAGGCTCTCAGCACCAAGCAGGTTGTGGTCATGGAGAACATCTCTGAAGTTCTATGGTTTCTCTGAGTAATTACTGAATCATCTCTCTCCTGCGGTGAAACTGCAGTGACAGTGTTTGTTGTGGAGCCGAGTCAGAGCATCACTCTTGCCTCTCAGGTGGCACCCCAAAGGGCTTAGATTCTGGAGAGATGATGTGGGTCCCTTTCCAAGAAGCTTGCTCATTGTCACTAGATGACCCCCAGAGTGATGGCATGGTGGCTGGTCAGCTTGCAGGGACACCTGGTGGGCAATCCTCTAGTCCTGATGGTGGTTCTCCTTTCGTCTCCTTTTAGAAGAGCGGGTGGGGAGGAAGGAGCCTTGGCAGTGCAAGTTGGTGTATGATTGAGAGTCAGTCTGTGGCTTCCCTGTTCTCAGAGTTTTCCCTCTTGCCACCAAGTCATCTGGCAGGTCCATGGCCAACAGTATTACTCACTGTCACTTGGAATCACACTTCAGCCTTTTCCACTCCGAACAAATCGCTTTCCTCTTCTGAGTCCTGTCTGTTCCTTCTGTTCTTTGCTCAGATGGGACTTATAGTTCCATCTTGCCAAGGGACAAAAAGAAGCAGCATGTGTGAACTGCACAGTGTATCTCAGAAGGACCTCTGTGCCTCCTCTGATGTCATGCTGTGTGGCGTTTGGGTAGCACCACCACTCTAATGCCTTTGTGCTCAAGGGCACCACCATAATTGACCTTAGCATCACTGAATGATAAATGGACCAGCTTGGGGCTCCACCCTTCTCATGACAATGTTGATGCCCATGGATATGGAAGAGATTATTGCTTAAGACTGTTCTGATGAAACCCTAAAAAGAAAAAAATCATATTTTCATTTGCCAACAAAATAAGCCAATCCTTCAGCTTTGGCAGGGATATGAGACCTCAAAGGAGAGCTTTTGGGCAGCTCCAATGACAGTCAGTAGCACCCTGTGGGTTAGGGAATCCCTGAGAACACCTTCACTATAGACAGGGATCATTTTTAGGGGAGTCAGCATGACGGTAGCAGTTACAAGTGTTCTCTGTAACGTCATGTGGCATGATCATAGTCATTTGTGATGTCATGTTGCGTGGATCAAGAGACACCTAGAGGACTGATGGAGCAGAGTTCTGGGTGTGTCTAGATGACTGACATGTGAATTGCAAATGGGCAGAAGACCACCCTTGATGTGGGTGGTACCAACTAACAGGCTTGTAGCCTGAATGGAACCAAACAAGAAAGAAAGAGAAAGTCCTCCTTTTTGCTTCTTCTGAGGGATTCCAATCTTC
>PVJX010009614.1:0-60461 GCA_004027295.1 Dolichotis patagonum | reverse complement strand
GTTCAGCTAAAGTCTTTTTAAAACATTTGTTTGTTTAACTCCTAAACTTTGACTTTTGCAAGCTTGACAATTCAGCAGTAAGGATGTGTCCGGCACTATTTCTAAGTGCTGCATGCATACTATCACATTTAATTCTCAGAATTTCACATCACCATCTCCAAGTGGCAGATGAGCAGAGGGAGGCGGAAGACTGGCAAACAGCTTGTCCTAGCGTAGGGAGCAACTCTGCCCCACTCTCAGAGCTTGCACTCGTGTACTGCCCGTGACAATTATCTAGGTTATGCCAAGACCTTCTGACTGTGTTCTGTCCCTTGCTTTCCTTGTTGTCACAGGTCCTTAGTTTGATGGCATCTGAGAGTACCACCCTGCTTCCCAGCCATCTCCTCCCTGGTTCTTCTATTGAGTCTGAAAGGTCACCCCGGTACACACCCAGCTGGGGATACCATTTTGTCAGCTTCCCCTCTTACACTTAGGAAGTGTTCCTTACATGCCCCAGCCCTTTCACAAATCTATTTAACTTCATTTTCAATTTAACTGCCTATCATTTCAATTTCCTTTTCCTCAATATTGTGCAGCCCTGGAAATAAGAGTTGGAAATGTGCCTATCACAGGCTGGGTCACATTCTTTCTGTGTTCCCGCCTCTCAAACTATTGTTCTTTCTTTCTTTTTTCTGTCTTTCTTTCTTTCTTTGTCTTTCTTTTTTTGTAAAAGAAAACACACAGAAAACCACATGGAACAAGAACTTCATTATATAATGTGTATAAATAATGCATTTATACATAATGAATGAATATAAAGCAAGCATCCAAATATCACTACCCAGCTCAGGAAATAGAACTTTGCCCCATGCCCCGGAAACCCTATGACCCATTTTAGAAACACACTTGTCACTCACTGTTAGTATGCTCCTCACTAATAGGACTCCAATTCTCGTGGATTTTTTTTTAAATCTCAGATAGTTTTAAACATTGTTCAAGGTCTAATTGATGTAGCATCAGCAGTACATGTTTCATACGTGCCATTTGATTAGGTTTGCAATATGTATTCCACCTTAGAAGCATCACCAATCAGGATAGCAAATACATCCATCGCCTCAAAAATCTCTTCCTGTCTCTTTGTGATCTCCTCCTCCTGCCATTCACTCCTTCAGGTAACCACTGATGTGCTTTCCATGTGTATATACAGTACTTATTTACATATTATATATTATATAAATGGAATATATAATAGAAACTCTTTTTGCCTGACTTCTTTCACTGATTATACTTTAAAATTCTATGTCGCATTGTACATAGTTCATCCCTTTTTATTGTAGTATTCCATTTTATCCACTCAGTTATTGATATTTAAGATGTTTCTACTTTCTCCCTGTTATAAACAAAGGTGCTCTGTGCAAGTCCATGGATGGACTTAACCTTTTCTCTTGGATGTAAACCAGGAGTTACGTAGCTAGGTTATATGGTTGGCAAATGAGCTAACTTTTTAAGAAATACAACATTGTTTTTTGAAATTACTGTACCACTCTCATCATCCTTGTACGACAGTTCCAGTTTCTTCATTTCCTAGCCAGTATTAGGTATCATCAGTTTTTCTTAATTTTAGTGATTTTAATAGATGTGTAGTAGAATTTCAATGTGGTTTTAATTTGCATTTTTCTTATGCCTAATGATTTCAGCATTTTCATGCATTCCTTTGCCATCTGTGTATCTTCCTTAATGAAACATTGCTCATATTTCTCAACTTTTAAATGCACTTTTTTCTTATTTATGTACTCTAGATACACATCTTTTGTATCTAGGTACAAGTACTTTGCAGACATTTTCTTTTCTAGTCTGTAGATTGTCTTTCAATTTTTTCATCATTCTCAGAGCAGTTTTTAATTTTGAAGTCAAATTTATAAACTTCTATGATTCAGGCTTTTGAAATCATCTTGAAGAAATCTATGTCCACTTCAAGCTCCCACAGATTTACTCCTGTAGCTTCTTCTAGGCCAGCTATTATAATTTAGGCTCGACGTTTAGACATTTGGTCTATTTTCAGTTAACCTTTGCACAAAGTGGTGTGAAGCAGGGGTTGAAGTTCTTGTTTGTCTGCGTGTTTGTTTGCATATGAATATCCAGTTCTTCCAGCTCCATTTCTTGAAAAGACAATCATTCCTCTACTTAAGTTGCCTCTGTAATCTTGTCAAAAGAAATTAGTTATCCATGCGTGCCTATGTCTATTTCTGCACACCTGCCCTGTTCAATTGGTCTATTTGTCTCTGTTAGTTTTCTGTCATTGTAGCAAAATATCTTTTTAAAAAGTGCCAATTTAAAGGAGGAAAGATTTATTTTGGTACGTGGTTTCAGAGGTTTCTGTCCATGTCCAGCTAGTAGAAAACCAGAAAAGTCATGGCTGAGGGTGTGGTGGTGGGAAGCAGCTCACTTCCAGTCAGCTTGAAGCCAAGATAGAGGGAAACAGCTAGAGAGCAGGTGCTGGCCAGCTTCCTTCTGCTTTTGTTCCATCTGTGTCCCCACACTCTTGGATGGTGCCACCACATGAGAGTAAAGTCTCTTCCCTTGGTTTGCTGTCTGTCCTACGTGCCAATAATCTCCGAAAACATCTCACATACACCCTCAGTAATGTGCTTTACTAATCTGGACATCTCTTAATCCAATTGAGTTTACAATCAAAAGTAATTATCACATTATCCTAATGCCAATGCCATACCTTTTTTAATAGTACATCTTAAAATCAGAGGCTGTTAGCTTTTACTTTTGTTCTTTTTTCAAAGTAATTCAGCTACTTTAGGTCCTTTGCATTTCCAAATAAATTTTAAAATTGGTGTATCAATTACTATCAGAAAACCTGATGGGATACAAATTAAGATTGTGTTCAATTTAGAGTTCAATCTGAGGAAAATTAACATCTTAAAAATGCTGAGGCTCATTAATAAAGTACATTTCTTCATTATTTAACGTTTCTATAATGTTTTTCAATTATGTTTGTAGTTGCAGTGTAAAGGTCTCATACATCTTTTGTTAGATTTACTCCCATCTTAAAATTTTATGTTCTTGCAAATTCTAATTTCTGATTGTTCATTTATGTCCTATAGAAGTATAGTTGATTTATGCATATAGATCTTATCTACAGACTTGATAAACTAACATTAATTCTACTAGGATATTTGTAGAATCCAACTTTCTATACAGACAATAGCGCTGTTTACAAATAAAGACAATTTTGCTTCTTTTTTTCACCAAACTAGATCCCTGCGATTTATTTTTCTTGCTGTATTGCGCTGGTCAGAGCCTTCAGATAAATGCTGAATAGTAGTAAGCAGATCTATGCTTGCCTAGTTCCTGATGTTACTCAGAATTTTTAAAATCCAGATTTGGGACTTTTTAAAATGCTTTTTCTGCTTCTATGGAGATAATCATGCAGTTTTCTAAAATTTCATCAACTAATTTTCAAGTGTTAACCCACTTCTACATTCTTGAGATAAGCCCCAATTCATCATGACATACTATCTTTCATATATATTGTTCTATTTGATTCACTAAAACTCAACTAATCTCTTAATGTTTTAAATATTCATGACAGTTTAGGTTCCCAATCAAGTTTCTTAGACTTAGTTTCTAAACTCCAGCTAAGCTAACCACAGCTTACTTAATGACCACAACAACATTTTTCTCCCTTTCAAATTTTGTATGATTGGCTGAGAATTCCTGAAAATCAAGAAGCACACGTGTGCATGCGCGCGCGCGCGCACACACACACACACACATACACAGACTTGCACAATTCTACAATCTCATATGGAGAGAGGCCCCATTTCACTTTGCTGGAGATACAGACCAGATTTTTAGGTCTCCTGAGTGAAACTTCCAAAATACTAAGACTAAGCACTTCTGCAGTGTTTAGGGAAACAGTAAATATTGCTCTTTCCTGTTTATTGCTCCACTCACCAGCCTTGACATGGTAGTAGGGACTGTGGAGACCCATAGATACCTCATCCATTTTACAGATCTGCAAAAATTGGTAATCTAATAACAAAAAAACATAGCTTTTTTTTTAACTATTCAGAAAACACTCTCCCACCCAATTAGTAGCAATTTATTTTCTTGATACAGCACCACATCACACACATCCATACCTTAGATGGGTGCAGACATTGGCACTTCACACTTCCTGGGCCTCAGACCACCCTGCTAGTTCAACAATGACTAATCAGCACTCACTTCTTGGGGCCTCACCTACTCTTTCAATTACCAGTTCTATACTGCAATTCAAGGAGCAGCTGACTTGGGGAGGAGAAAATGCTTCTGCCAGGGGCTTATAATAATCTCAGGCTGTTGTATAATCAGCCCTGAAGAGCTGGGGGTGGGGCATCAGCCTTGCCTCAACCTCAGCTTCCTCTTTACAGCCTCTTTTTCCCTTCATAGTGAGCTTTGTGTGGGGCACATTGAGGGCTGAACAAAGAAAAGGAAATGAGGAGAACCAAAGTCAGGGGAACTTTTCCTTCCTCTTTTTTCTAAATTAATTTTATTGGTATGTGTTTGTCATGCATAATAATCACATTCATCGTAGAGAATTTGTACCTATACATAATAGAGCTTATTTATTTCTCCCATTCCTGTCTTCCCTTCAGTCTTTCTTCCTCTCCTCATTTGCAAAACTTTATTTCTATTGTTTTCCTTCCATTCTTTTTCATTTTTTATTCATCTTTCCTCTTATCTTTTCTCTAATCTGTTGCTCTAGATGAATCTTCAAGTGATCCAACTTTTGATTTCTGAAGAAGGGTTATTAGGATCTTTTTGTTTCTAACTTATTGAATACTTTTTAGCAGACATGCATTACCCAATCATTTCCAAAAGAACAGTCTCATCTCTAAGGAGGTGATCCAAATAGTTCATGTGCTTTTGGGTGAAGGCAGATAAAGTACCTGGTATAATCACTGTATTCAATGTATCTAGCTATGTGTATAGCTTACAATATAAATTTGGAAAATCAAAGTAGAAGTATATGCTGTATACTGTAGCTCCCAATTGTAGTTTATGTTGTTGGATCCCTCTAGGGCAGGGCTGTTTTTATTCATGATTAGATCCCTGATATCTAGCACAAGGTAAATACACCATAAATATTTATATTATAGACTTTCACATAACACTAATGGTGTGCAAAGCACTATTATAAATGCCTCAAAATATGTGTCCACTCACTGTAAGAAAATGCTATTGTTTTCATTTTAAAGATGAGAAAACTGAATCCAGAGAGACTGATCATTTAATCTAAGCCTGCACAGCTAGCACAGGTCAAAACCAGCATGCGAACCCAAGCAGACCAGCTCAAAAGGCCCTGCTCTTAACATTTGGCCCTGCTGAGAAGAGATTAATATTGGAGTTTTGGTCCTTGAAGTTACTGATGCTTATGAGATTTTGATGTACTTTGGCATTAACAAATGGGGACCATTGAAGTTCTCATTGCTCTAAACCAGTTAGACACCAGGCAGAGAATATTTCTCTTCCCAAATTACCTACCAATTTTTTATTGCATATTAGTTGATCCATAAAAAGTCATATAGTTATTGCAGTATAACCTTTACTGCACCAATTTTGAATTCAAAAAGTACCAATATTTTTCTTACTACAGTATACACAAATAAAAGAATTCTTTAGCTGATTTTTAAAATTTTTTTCTAGTATATATATGCATTACACATCTGAAATCACTCTTTTGTTCTTTAGGAACCATTAATTTCAAAGTCTCCAACATAAAGAAGTTGAAAACATCTTTATTTTAGGTTTTGAGAATGGAATATTGTCTAATTTTAAAGTTTAGAAATACAAACTCAGATTGAATATCTGTTGTATTTCAGGTTCTTGCATCTAACTTGTGGATTCTGGGATACCCATGAGTACATATTATAATCCTGTGACATATTTGGTTTTTAATGCATCACATAGTAAAATACTTTATACTCATTATGTTATAGAACATAATGTTCTATATCTACCCAGTTAGTAAAGCCTACAATTATGTAGAAGTTGCTGCAATATTCTTAACCTATTATTTGACTCCAAATAACTCCCCATAGTATTGGAAATGTAACTATTTGGCTTTGAGTAATTTCTCTCTTTATTTGATAGCTTTATCACTTTTCCTTCAAATTTCTTCTCGTGTTCTTTGTTTTTAATAACTTTTTCTGTGTCTCCTTTTTCCTATTTCTAACCTGCTGTAAATGTCTAATATGATTTTCTGAATGCTATCTCTCAGTATATCCTCTCCCTTCCCCTTCTGCTTCCGGTGCGGTGGGCTCATAGCAGAAACTTCTCCTGCTAACCCCACCCCCACCCCAGGTACTCCAAAGGGGTACAATACTTGGTGGGGGCAATGTTGCCCTCTAAAGATGTGCATCCACTTGTCTTAATGACACTTTATGGAAAATTGGATATTACATGAATACTTTTTGCCTTTTCTGTCTAAGATTTATAACTGCTCATAATACTATTACATTATCTTATTTCTTTGTGATGGTTTTTCTTCACATAAAATTATCCAGTAGTCTCTCTCATCCATTTCCTTGTCTGTAGCAGTGACTTCAAAAGTGTGTACCATGCCCAGCCCTAGTGGTTAGGTGCAGAAATGGGTCACAGTCTAGTGCCAGAGCTTATGTATTTAATGCACACAGGCATATGCATGTGTATTTTTAAAGAGAGCTAGTCAAGTATGTACATTAAAAAGATTCAAAATGAACACCTTAAAAATACCCATATGAGACTGATAAGCCCATTATTAGCTTTTGCATCTTATTTTTCTGTGATGACAAAGCTATTGGATGTGATTGTTGAGTGCTGAGGCAGCTTGTCCTGAGGATCTTTGACAATACCAAGATGGAAGGCAGTTACTGACCTTTGACTGTACAAGTACCAAGTTTTCATTGATAATCAATATGACACTTGACAATCTTTAGTGAGAATTTGAGACTCTTTTCTTTGATTTTATTTCATCTAGTTTCATGTTGGTGAGAGAGGGCAGCTAGGGAGCAGGTGGATGGAGAACTGTGTCACACAGTAGGTAGACACAGCTGCAGGGCTTAGCACGGCGGGTGTGGGAGATGGGAGAACTACAACATGGGCCAACGCCAAAAGCAGGGGACAAGAAGCCCATCACAGCGCATCATGGTGACATGATGACAGGGAGCCTGGAGCAAGTGCTGCTGGGAGATTTGAGGGAGCCGCACAGGCTGTCAACAGCAAGGAAATCCCTCGGCAGACAGAGACCTGAGCACTAGCTCTTAGTCTGAACTCGGAGGAGTATCCGTGTTGTGCCTTTGCAGGAGGGCTGATTATAAGACAGTACTAGGACAGGGATTCAGACTTGAGCAGCAAGCAGGCAATACTGAACTGTGGTTCACAGAAGACAAAAAGAAGACTAGGCCAAAAAGGGAAAAAAAAGTTTAAATAAAAACTTAAATCGTTCCATCATTATGTTTAAATTATATGATGAAAAAGTAATTTACCAACTAACTGATTTTCATTATTGTTTATGAATAGTGAAAAAGCCCTCTCTTCCTATCATTGCTTTGACATTACAAAAAATAAAAATAAAAATAAAAAGATAAAGAAAAAATATCATGATACCCTGCACCCTTCAGAGCTAAATTCTGTCTCCACCCACCTTTCCTTCCCAAAAAAAAACAGGTCTCTTCCTATTTTGCTTGGAGATAGTCTGATTTGATTACCCATGCTGCTTCTTACCTCTGTTGGCATGGACAGTCTAGACAACAAGCAAATTTGATGAGGCTGCTCCCCAGGACTGAGACTTAATGTGATTGTACACATGGTTGTGAGACACTGAGAGATGAGCCTGCGATGGAACACTTGAGATCCAACTTCATGAAAGAGAGAGAAGCTGAAACACTGCTCCATGCCCACAACCTTGGCCAGCTCTGTCTGAGCATACTTGCAACTGTACTTTGATACAGATAAAACTATATGTTTACTCTTATTTTATCACAAAGCAGATAGGTGATTAATTTTAAAAACGTACAGATAATATCATTCGTAAGAAAAAGTAAGTTCATATTAAATATAAAAATAATGAGGAAGAGAAATGTTTTCTATTCAGGTATTTGTCCACTTTTTGTCTAAAGCATAAGTCAGAAAACTCTTTTATGTAAAGGGCTAAGTAATAAATATTTTAGGCTTTGTATGATATATGGTCTCTGTCACAAGTACTTTGCTGTATCCTTGGAGTAGGAAAGCAGCAATAGATAAGACATAAATAAATGGCTTTGTGCTGATCAAACTATATTTACAATAACAGCTAATGGCTGCATTTTGACCATCAATCATAATTTGCCAACCCCATGTCTAAAAAGTAAGAAATAACATTTCTACCCACAAATTTATGTAATATACTATTTTCATACCACTGGAAAAAATACATGCCGTCTATTTATTGGAGCTCCAGAAAGAAAGACAACATAGGGTGACTTTTCTCCTTTTTCTTAGGAAATGGCAATATCTAATACTTTGATTTAGTTAAATAATAATTACAGAGTACCAGCTATGTTTGTACCCAATACTAATAGACGCTGAAAGAAGACTGTGTCCTCTGACCTTCACGAGCTCACTTTATGAGACAGTTAAGCAGCACAAGCATAGTTTAGCAGTAGCGCAAGCATAGTACGGAGGCTGAGTGCCAAAGACTTTCACAGGAGAAAAGGACTAACAAGTATTGGAACAATTTGGACTTCACATGGCTTTAGATGAATCCCAGAGGCCAGTATGTATTTATAAAGAGAACAGACCAAGAGAGGGAAACATTTTACAAGAGAGATGATAAGACCAGGAAGAGCATCAACAAAGTTCCTCAGAAAATAAATATTTAAGGGAAAGCTACAGAACGAGGCTGGTCAGGGTGAGATTGATCATGCGATCTGTGCTTTCTTTTCTAGAAGTTGATGCTAATGGTAGTAGCTTTCTTACAGAACTTTCGTGGGGATTTAAAATGTTATTATCTGTGACTACTAGAGCAGCTCCTACATAGTAAATGTTATAGGAGTATTTTTTTTTTAAAACGCTGGAGGTAGATGTAATGATTAACCACTAAGATACAGCAGGTGGAGTTAGATCAAGGACAGGATATAGGTTAGTGGTGAAAGCGCCTGCCTGACAAACACAAGGTCTTGAGTTCGATTCCCAGCACCAAAAAAAAAAAAAAGATTCTCAGATTGTGTAGCTCCATAATGAAGAATCTCCAGTGTCCACTACCTTCAGGACAATGGCCAGACTCTTCCAGTGGGCATTTGTAATGATCCCCTGATCCTAAATGAATGATTTATAAGGAGCGAATGTAAAAAGTAATTCACAAGTTCCAGCATATAATGCCACCGAAGGTGTTAAAAGCCAAACAGATCTCAGTTTCATGAGGAAACTAAGGATAGAATTTGGTTTTTTGTTTGTTTGTTTGTTTGTTTGTTTTGTTTGGTGCTGGGGATCAAACTCACTACTGCACGCTTGCAAGGCAGGCACGTATGCCACTGAGATAAATCCCCAGCCCTGAGGATAGAATTTGAACATACTGTGTTGAAGTACTTGTGCAAACTCTTACATGCAGACAGCCCAAAGCCTAAGAAAGCATAAAATGGGGCTCAAGATGGCATGGCATTGCCATGGAAGACTGAAACAGGAGGATTACAAAGCTAGAGGCCAGCCTTGGCAATCCTTTGACAAATACAAACAGCTATAGCTCAGAGTAGAGGTCCTAGTATCGCAGTTCGGTCCCCAGTACTACAAAGGAACAAAGGACGGAGACTCGGTAACCACAAGCACAGAGTTGATCGGCAAACTGTTGAGACAAAGAAATGAGGTGTGAGGAAGAGCAGGAGTTTGAGCTGTGAATTTCCTCCCCTTTCATTTATCTGGCAGAGAGGAAGTGCAGCTACCCACCCAGATCAGGGAAGGGGAAGAGATGCAGGGATTCTCTGCCTCCAGCTTTCATAGAAACCTGAGTCAAGTGTGAGTTTCCTAGCAGGGCAGAGTGTGAAGCTGTGAACCATGCAGTAGTCCCTGTGAACAGGCTTTTCCCACCCAGCGCAGAGCAGACCCTGCTGAGCCACGAACAATGCTACCTTGTGCGTTTTGGTCAGTCTGGTCACGGGATACCTGTGAGGATTTCTGTTCTGCCTCTCACAAGCCGCTTCCCAGGGACTTGGAGGAGGGCCAGTCTGGGGAATGCTTCTGGCTGCGGGCACATGCCAGCCCAGGGGCTGGCCCAGGCCTTTCCTTTTAATGAAGCCCTCACTGTGCTCTCCTTCTTGCCTTGTTATTTTTCTGTATTGAAAAGTTTGTTACAAGTGAAACATAGTGGGGCCCTGGCTGTGTTTTGTTAATTTTTAACTTAGGCTGTTAGGATGGAATTAGTTAGCAGACTTGTGAATCAATTGGCCAGCTAGTGGGATTCCATTTTAACAAGGAGAATACTATGTGCTTTCAAATGTTAGCTGTGTGTGAATGTGCCATATAAGGAACTTTGCTGTTTGTTCAAAATGTGATTGTGAATCACAGTCCACACTCCAACCTTCATTCCTGGTTCCAAGTCAATGTCTTGCCTGGAACAAACAGCAGCGCATCATCTGACACTTATCTCCTCTGCAAATACAAGTTGGGATCACTGATAAAGCCAAAGGAAATTCCTTTTTCATGCTGATAAACTCAAAAACTTTTCAAAGTTAGACCAAAAGAGTAAACCTTGACCGCAGCGAAGAATTTGAACATTTACCCTTTGACCTGGAGCTTCTCCATAATTTGGGAAGCAGTGACTCCTTGGAAATTCTACAAGTCTTTTAAAAATTCCTATGTACTGTATGCTTCTGGGATAAAACTGTTTCCTTCCTCATTCTCAAAGTCCACCACTAGGTTGGAAGATCAGACAGCTGTCATGTTAGGTCTTGCCTAATAGAAAGGAGGCCCAGTTAATAATTTCAGTCTCCTATCTAAAGTTCATTATCCCAGAGGAAGATGGTGGCCTAACAGGGAGGCCTAGTATTTGGTTCCCAAATGAAAGGAAACAGTCAATTATAATAAACTGTAGAAATTTATGTGGCTTTTTAAAACCAATTTGAGGGCAGTTAGTTGTTCAAGTAGCATCTGAAAGCTGCATAGGAAAGTGAATAGAAGCAGTGAGATGGGGCTATAATCTACATTAACATTTCAGGCAATGGAATACTCTGTAGCCAGTAGAAATAATCAACATAGTATGGTAGAAACATTTTCTGGCATAGAAATGTGTTCCCCAATATTGAAATACTTGAAGTGCATTGAATGCAATTTTAGTTTTAGAATACTTCTGAATATTATGTGTATGTATACAAATAGCCACAAAAAAGAAATTAGACTGGGTGAACAGACAACAAAATTACAGCCCCTGTTGTATTGGGCAGTGCTATTGCAGGTGGCTTTTACTTTCCTTCTGAAGATTTAAAACGTTTACTCACATAATTTAAAAATTATTATATAAAATGTGCTACCTTCCCCAAAGCAGGAAAAATGATCTGGGTACAGTATTAATTATCAGTATACCTAGCTAGCTGTCTGCCTATCCATACATCCATCCAACTTGCTATTATGTATAGCTGTTAAACTCACTTTAAAAAGGTGAGACGGCTTGACTTTAAATTTTAAAGAAACGATTACACTTTGCAAGTAAGTTATTTTCCCTCCCCAATCAGAAAGATAAATAAGTTGCCTGTTGATTCATTCATGAATTTATTCATTCATTTCTTTCAAACGTATTTATTAAGGATCATCAATAAACCACATATTGTAGGAATCCTACAGTTAAAATGCTAAAGTAGTTCTCATTGTTCAGGTTTTGTTTTCTATCATTTTTATCTGTGTTTCTCTTCAGTATAAGAGGTCAAGAGGGACTGTTTAAAATCTTGATCTATAAGTACAATTTCTCTAAAAGTGTTGTTACCTGATTCTGAGATGCTGGGAACTCCTCCTACATTCTTTCTAGGTTTTTCTTGTCCTGGACAAAGAATTAGATAGGGGAAAAGAAATGCAAAAGGTAGAGAAATTTTATATTTATTAACAATGAGGGGGAAAAAACATACTCTGCAGGGTGAGTGTGGTTAAAGGTAAAAACCAAAATATACCCTGCAATGGAGAAGGTGAGCCCCTGAAAGAGGCAACAGTGGCCCCAGCTCAATGGTTGTTAGTCTTTTGCATCTCTCATTCCTCAGGCTGACTCAGGTCCAGGCTATCCTATCAAAGACCTGCTTGAGTTCTCCAGGAAAGAACTGAAGATAATATTTTCGATTGGTCCCAGGCACAGGGCTTTTGATGAATAGGCATGCTTGCTGGCCCAGCCAGTTTGCCAGGCCCTAATCTCCTGCTTCGGTATACTGAAGTTATCTTCAAGTTTAGTATTTCTTTTCAGGAAGGGAATGGCATTAAACTGGAAAACTATCTAAACTTCTGTTCCCTACTATAGTGACCACTAACTACATGTGCTTATTTAATTTTAAATTTAACATGATCAAAAATTCAATTTCTTAGTTCCTCTAGCCACATTTCAAGTACCAATATCCATGTGTGACTAGAGCTACCTTATAGGACAGTGCAGATATAGAACAGATATAGAACATATCAGGAGGGCTTCTCTTCATACTTTTCTAAATTTGATTAATGAGAACACTGTGTATGAAGAGGCATTTTTCACAATTTTTCTCTTCCCTTTTTAAGAATTCAGATATTTATTGATAATTTGAGGGGGTTATTATTTCTCTTTTCTCTGAGCTCTTACCTTCAACTTTTTAAGAAATAAGCTTCTGCGAATTTCATTATTTGCTAGCGCTTGCTTCTGAGTGCCAGGATCACAGGGCCAAGCCAATCCATTTACACATGTAGGTGTGTTTATATATATTTGGTTAAACATTAATTAAAAGTAGTTGTAAATGAGATCTGAAGGTTGCAACAACACCAAAAAGTCTGTTTAATTTCACATAAAACACGTTCAGAAATGTTAAATTGTTAAACTGTAACTCACCTGGCATCTTTGTTAGGTAGTCAACCTTAGCTGAATGTGACAGTGCCGCATAGAATGCCAAAAATCTCAGTGATCTTTAAAAATAAATACTGCTCGTTCCCATAGATGAAAAACAAACCAGTCTAATTCCTACTTTGCATCTGAGTAGAAACCTAAATACAGCCCAGGAATTTTCCTAAGTTCTTTGTAATTAACATTGAACTCAAGTTTCCTTAGAAAGATGTCAAGAAAAGCAGAATATATAGCAGTTATCACTCTTCTTTCTTTGTGCTTCATTGCGTGTCTTCTTTGTTGTGTTAATTGTGCTTTTTTCTGAATTTCTGATGTTTTGACAGCAGGGCCTGTTGACCCCTGAAAACCTTTCCTTCTCAAGGCTAGAAAATTCCTGTGACAGTAGAAAAAACTTGCCTTTTAACATGCCTTTCATATGCAGACTAACCAATCTAGAGCTCACCCTGCCACCTCTGCTGGAAAAGCGTTATTTGTACAGTAAAAAATTTAGATACTATTTTTAACACGAAGGAAACCATAGCCACAAAAAGGTGCAATAAACAAATGTGTGGTTTATTAATAGGCGTTAACCTATGTGTTAGGTGTATATACTCAGGGGAAGCAGCAGGAAGGCAGAAGGAAGGAGGGGAACAGTTGTCATTGTGGTTCTGGTGGGAATGAATGAGGAGGAGCAGGATGCAGGTTGAGGACTGGCAGGTGTGAGTTACTTCCGCTCTCAGCCTAGAGGCTGGATCTGGCTATGGTACCTGGCCCTGGGGATAATTAGGGCAGTAAAGTAGAGGCCAAGAGTGTAAGGCCTCACTGTTGAGGTGGTGGGGGATGAGGGCTCCAGTTGGTTAATCTGCAAATGAAAGGAATCCATAGCCACAAAAAGGTGCAAAGATAAGTTGGTTACTATCTCTAGGAATTTGCCAGCTGTGGGAAGAAAAGTCACACTGAGGTCAACTAGACCTCAGATATCAAGACATCAGAAATTCAGAAAATAAAAAAGCAATTCAGAAAATAAAAAAGCACAATTAATACACCAAAAAAGACATTAAGATGACACACAAAGATAGGAAAATATGTTCAAAATCATAGGTCATTAAGAAAGCACAAATTAAAACTGCAATGAATGACCGCTATACACTGACTAAAATGCACAAAATATGAAACACCAAAAACACCAAAAACTGATGAGAAGTTGAAACAACAGGAATTCTCAAAATGTTACGCTTTGGGAAGTGGTTTGCCAGTTTCTTAAAAAAGAAAAGCTAAGCATATTCTTTCCATATGATCCAGCAATTGCACTCCTTCGAATGTATCAAAAAGAGTTACAAACTTATGTCCACACAAAACCTGTACATGGATGGCCATACCAGTTTGGTTTATAATTGTATATATATATATATATTCTTTTGTATTATACTTCTTTTGTTAAAAATTTTGTTTGTGAGACTCACCCATGTCTTCTGGTGTTTGGCTAGTATTCTTTTAAATCTTGACATTCTCTAGACACATAACTAGAACATTATAACACCTTTTTTAAAAAGGCCTTCCACCTTCCAAGATAAATTCTGTTTAAAAAAAGAAAAAAACACCTCCTCACAGGAATCCCTAGTGAACACCTAGTCGTTCTTACCTTCAAGGATAAGGGCTTCTTCAAAGCCTGCATGGAAACTGCGGCCATCCCCCTCCCCAAGAATGCACAGCACACACAGATCCGTAGTGGGATTTGGGAGAGGGAAGGCCCGCATTCTGGCAGAGATTAGCATCTCAGCCTAATTGCTGGCCATGGAGGCAGACATGACTGACCTGATGCCTGGTGAGGGCTTCACTGCTCTCAGCTTCCTTGTCCTACCTCACATGGCATCTCAGGGCACAGGCTGATTCTCGCACAGTTACCCAACCCCTTTTTAGATAAAAATTCCTTCAGAACAGGGTCACTAAGACCAATAATAAATAAGTCATATGAATAATTTAACATGACACCTAATGAGTTAGAAAGACTGTTAAAACTAACCTAGGCATATTGCTATGCAGAAGGAACTGTCTATATAGTCAGTGGGCTCCTGCCCCCAAATCTGACTCATCCTTATGGTTCTGCTACCCCCAAATATTGGTACCCAATCCAAAATATTGGTATCCTCTAGTTCCCCTGAATCCTCTTACTACAAGAAGCTTTCTTTCCTGCTTCGATTGTGACCCTCCTGGTCAATCATCAAACTTCCTCCCAAAAGTAACGCAGATAGACAACAGCGGTGAGGCCCAGTGCCCCCAGCATTCCAGGGATGAAGCTGAAAGCCATCTACACAATCAAGGATCTTCACTCCTAAATATGTCTATGTGACTCACAGATAAAATATGTTCAAATGACACTGGGGCATATTTTAAAATGTACATAATATACATGTATAACATAAATAAATATACCTGTAGCCTATGTATACATCACAAATAAAAGCAAGTGTATAGAATGGACATCAGTACTGCCACGACAAGCTAAATTATTTAACTTTATCTGTGCCACTGCCGATCCCCTCACCCTAGAGAGGAGGGCAGGCAGTCTTTAAGTGACACTGCCTGAGTTTGAACTCTGGCTGCACCACTCACTAGCGTGAGACTTCAGCTAGAGATGATTTAATCTGTCCTTGAGTGTCAGTGTCCCCATCTGTAAAATGTGGACAGTGAATTGCTTATATAGTGGAGGAGAAGACGGGTTAAATATGCAACACGTTCAGTGAACGTGGAGCATGTGGAATGCAGCAAAGAGCTGTGTGGTAAGAACATAACTCATTTCCGTCCTCAGTAAACTCTTGCTCTTTGGTTCTGGTCTCTCCCTGCGCTGAGTGAAACCCCAGATGATCTCCTTGCTTTATAGTCACTTGTACATGGAAGCTTTCCCAGCAGGAACAAATTATAGTCACTACAATTCTGTCCAGTGCAATAGTCCAAACTCGGGTCCAGCCCTGTGTAAAACCTCTCCCCACCCCACCCATAGGCTGTCCCAGAGGAAGGCCAGGCCTGGCTGGGCTGCTTGGTGGGTGGGAGCTGAGAGCTCATCTCTGAGCTTCCCTCTCCTTGCTCAGTTAGAGTCCTTTTCCCAGGCTTCGTTTTATGACAGGCTCCCTTCCAGGCCTAGCTGGCATGAGGGGGACTCATACACGCTTGTCCAGCCAGCATGGCAATGGCCACTCTCCCACTGGGGCCTCAATTCCAGGGGGACTCAGTCCTCTAAGAGGGCCTCATGGGTCCCTCTCACTTAACTGAAAATGACAGCAAGACGGCTCTCTTCCCATAGCAGGAGTCCGGACATACCACACTACCCACACCCACATACACACCTACACACACACACACTCACACACTCACACATACCACTCAGGCAGCCTCAGCCCCACTCCATTGCTGGCTGCATCAACCATCCTGACACGGCCGCAGAACTGGATTTTCAGTCTGGGCTCGTTGCACACATCAGTCTTCTGGCCCCTCAGCATGGTAGACTAGTACTCTTCGAAGTGTGGGGTTCTTGGTGCCTGTTTTATTGTTCAGAGCTGAAAGAATTACCATTCAACATCCTGAGACACATGTGAAGGCTCTTCATCCAGTGTTCAGCAAAAATAGTAAGTTCAGTACAGTAAAACCGAGCTGTCTTTATTTTTATTACTGGAGTGTGATTTCTTACTCGGTACAAGCTGCTAGAACAAATTATCATAGACTGGGTGGCTCATAAAAAATAGTGATTATTTCTTACAGCTTTGGAGGCAAGGAAATCCTAGATCGAAACACCCCAGACTCAGTGCCTGGTAAAATCCTGCTTCCAGGTTCAGAGAAAATCTTCTCATTGAATCCTCACATGGTAGAAGGGCGGTAGACATTCATGGCCTCTTTTATAAGGACATGAAATGCATTCGCAAGAGCTTAGCCTCATGGCCTAATCACTGACCAAAGGCCCCGATTCCTCAAAACCATCACATTGGAGCTTGGGGTTCAACATATGGATTTTATGAGGTCACACATGCTTACAACATAGTGCGGTTTCATAGTATCTCTACTATGTATTCCTTTACCAAGTTTGAGGCGGCTCATCTATGGCCATATTTTTCATAGCTTACTGTTGTGAAGTAAATTTAAAAGTTCTAGAATGACAATTTTTAAATGAACCCAAAGACTCTGGGAGGCTGAGGCAGGAGTATCATGAGTTTGAGCCCAGCCTGCATTAACTGAGCAAGACCGTGTCTCAAATAAAAAATGAATGAAAGCTCTGGACTCAATCCCAGGACCAAGAAAAAAAGAATAAACACAAAGAGTAGAGAAAAGAATAGGAAAATTAAAAATGCATTTCTCATAGTATTTTTAAATACATATATCTAAAGATATATCTTTATCTATCTATCATCTATCTATCTATCTATCTATCATCTATCTATCTATGTATATATCTTTACTCCAAAAGACACTGAGACTGTTAATTTGCAGAATCAGAGCCATGCTTGTCCTCAACAGTTATCAAGAGGCTTTCTGGCTGGGTAACCTCAAAAACTGGGATTTGCGGGGTGAGGAAGCTACACCCCAGAATTCCCCAGAGAGCACAGGGGATGAGTGTGAGGATGGCCTGAAATCCTAGGTCTCCAAGAGCAAAGTGACAGAGGATTGTGAAGAAGCTGAAGCAAGTGGTGGGGAAAGGAGTGACACTGTGGTGTCACCTCCGGTTGGGCTGGGGGAGCCAGGGTACCCTTCCTTCCCCTCAACTCCCGCCTTTTACCTATCATCCTGCATTCAGGGTTTGAAATCTGCCCTCTGCCTTCCTAACTGTAAACGTGCTGTTTTGTCCTTCAGGAGAGGGATTTATTTAATGGACTTGTGGACTCATGAACAACATGTGAGTCCCTGGCTCAGGATTCCAGAGTATCATTATTTGTTGGTTTGGCTAAATTGGCAGTGCTGTGCTCAGTACCTCTGGAGTCCTGATTCTGGCCTTCTTCGACAGCTACTTGTTTGTTTGTTTGTTTGGTACCAGGAATCGAACTAGACGACCTCGAGCTTGCCAGGCAGGCACTTATGCCACTGAGCTAAATTCCAGGCCCCTATTGACAGCTACTCTTACAACGAACTTTATCTAAAATTTAGGATTATACCAGTTTTGCAATACATTTTTTTCCAAGTTTTGCCTCCTAAAAAAGAATACAATTAGAAAAAATGCAAAAGAGTTCCCCGCAACTTGCACATTCCACCAAGGTAATGTAATCCTATTTATGTAAGGATTCTGCACTGTTTTCAAGCTTCTGTGAGAGTGTTGTAAGTAAATGCAACAAATACCGTGTTTGTTGAGTTCTAAAGTCCGCGTGTACAGAGATACGACTGCAGTCAAGTGACTTTTAGATGTGTATGCATGACTATGTGCTTGTCTTCAAATCCTTATCTCTCTACTGCCCCCATTCTATTTTTGACTTCTGATCTTCTTTACCACGTACTGTGTAGCAATGTTTTTGTGACTCATGCAGACATGAGTATATTTAGACCACCATGATGATCTATCCGTATAAACAGAGCTCATTTGTCTGTCTAGCATCCCTCTTCCAGGAAATTGTCTAATTCCTAATAAAGAAGTTTATCAGTTACCTTGAAACATGCTACTTCAGGGTAATTTCATAACCAAGACAATCTTAAGCATTTTCACAGTGTAAAAGAGCTGGGTACCTTATAAAACAGAAACTAGATTTGTGACAACCAGATGTGTTTTTCCGAATTATATTCTCAGCTTCCCTCTGAAGTCCTGACCTTAAAAGGACAGTAATACATATCAAAATGCCCATTTGTGTGATGATGCCACACTATTTTTTATGTTAGCTTGTAAGAAAAAAAGTTAACTAAAAAAAATCAGAGGTCAATTTAATTATTCAACATCCAGCCAAGTTCCCTATTTAGCGGCAGTCGAACTTAGTTTTCTTTTCATTGGTAGCTGCACTAAGGCCTCCTCCAACCCCAGTCCCACACCCTGTAACACAGCTGCTCGCTTGCTATACTGCACAGCATATTTCCCCTATATATTAATCACACACTAAGAAAATCCCAGGAAATTTTGCAACACATTGAGTTAGATGGGAAACTTCCGTTTTGATCCCAATCTTAGCTATTTTTCTTGAGTCATGTCATCAACGCAGAAGTAGAAACTCTCCTATTAAAGAGTATCAAGTTCAGAGTTGCACATGGACAAACCATGTCCATGGCTTATTTTTATGAAAAGGCAGCCAGTACCTAGTTTGTGACTACCCAAATAGAATCAGGGGTCAGTGTTTGCGATTTAAGGAAATGGGGGATATATTCTAAAATATACTCTATCATTAAGAGATCTTTCATATGTACTTCTACTGCATTCTGACTCAACCAGAGGCTTTTATTTATTTGAATGGGCCTGCCGCATAAAAGCTAGGGCTACAATCTGGTGGACTGCTCTTTAAAAAAATCATGTTAAGAAATTTAAAGGAACAAAAGATGAGAAATAAAACTTTTCATTTTAAAAGGTAGCCACCTGGGCATGGTGGCACACACCTATAATCCCAGCACTCAGGAGGCTAAGACAGGAGGACCACCCATGTTTGAGGCCAGCCTAGGCTGCATAGTAAGTTCAAGGCCAGCCTGAACTATATAGCAAGATCCTGTCTCAAAAAACAAACAAACAAAAACTAAAAAAGTAGTTTGACACAAATTTGCAAATTTTAGAAGAAACAAATATATAAATTCCATTTTCTGAATTACCAAAATACAGGTCAATTTAATTATTCAACATCTAAGAGATTGAAAATTTCTTAGTTTTAGAAACAAAACCTTCTTATGACAAGATCTAAGGCATTTGTTAAATTTTTTTTAATTTTTCCTATATCTATTTTCCTATAAAGATGCCAAAACATTGGAAAGTACTAAAATGTCCAAAGAGGAAATGACAAATTTCCTGTAACAGAGTCACTGATTTAATTTTGTATTGCTTTTGTTTTGATTACAATTCAGCTTTTTAGGTTTGAGAGGGTTATCAATCCCAGAACCCACACATGCAAAGCACATTCTCCAGCTCCAAGCTGCACCTCCATTGTTGTCTCCACTCTTAACTTTTCAAATACATAAATATGCACATTTTTAAGAGTAGAACCATACTATACATAGTGATTTTATTCTACTAAGCCACACATTGTAGATATTTCCTGAAATGCAGATATATATATATATATATATTTAATTATTTGCTGTTATTATAGTACTCAAAGATAATTCATTGCTATTTCTCATTCATCAAACTTTAAATAAACTGACTCGTTTATATGTAAGAAAAATCATAATTCTTTGCACAACTAAATTGCTCAACAGAAAACAGGAGGAAGAAAATGAGGAAACATCTGATTTTTGCCCTATGCAGGGTAACCCCTTGGAAAGATAACCAAGTCTATAAGCATTTCTAACGCAAAATATTTCTAACACAAAATATTTTTAACACAAATTCTTTAAGTCATATGACTCTACTCATCTTATAGGCAGATATTTTTGTCACTTGTTCTAGAATGTGCTTTTATTCAGGTAATGAAATTTAGAAGTAATGTTTGAAATTTAAGCTTCAAGGAAGTTTGAAAACTTATAATTCTATAAACCAGTGATGGCGAGCCTTTTCAAGCTGTCAGTGATACAAATTGCCCACAGCAGCATGTGTGCTGTAGATTAACCACTACTGAGTAGTCAGTATTGGGTGCATGTGTGAGAAGTGCATGTAAAATAATTGAAAATTAACACTTCTTTTTGATAGATGAATACCTGAAAGAACATTTGTAAATAAATTTTGGTGTATCTGACTCAATTTTCCTAGTAAACTACTAAAGTAACTTATCTTAATCACTTTCTTGAAGTAGAAATTTTACATAATACATTCTCCACTTATAGCTACTATGACTTATTCTTATGTATCTTTCTAGAAAGAGTCCATAAATTTATGATCACTTGTGTAGTGTGTGCACATGTGTGTTTTCCTGTTTTATAAAGGGTACCCTTGGTGACATTCCACACATGGGGCCTATACACTTACATCTTCTTACTTCTAAGGGAATTAACAACTAGACACTTTGGTATTCCTAAACAAGGTACATGAAGATCTATTTGTCTCTTATCAGAAGCAGGCTCTGTATTGGTAATAAAGGCTTCAGATCTGGAAAATATAAAACATTTCCTTTAAAAGTTTCTCTTTTATAAATAATACTAACTTTATGCTTCTGTTTTAAGAAGGAATTTCTTCCTTGTACCATACACAAAAGAATTGATTCTAGGTGAATTAAACAAAACATAAAAAGATCATAAAGGAAAAATCTGACAATTCAAATACATTCAAATAAAAAGAACTTCTCATCAAAAGACATCATAAAGAGTAAAAACATAAGTCAAGGAATGAAAAATATATGCAAGTTATGTGGAGAACACTGGACCAGAATATATAGATTATAATCATTAAAATAATAAGCAGTTAATTAAAACAAAATGAAAGTCTAGAACAGCCACTTTACCAAAAAAGGAATTAAATTGCTAATAAAAATGAAAAAATGTCCAACTTCATTAGTAATAAAGAAAAAATGAGTTAAAACAATAGAGATACCATTATACACCCACGTGATTGGCAAAAATTAAAGTCTGACATTACCAAGTTCTGGCAAGGATATGAAGTAACAGGATGTTTTATATACTGCTAGTGGGAGTATAAACTGGATAAAAAAGAAAAAAAAGCACCCTGGAAAAGAATCTGGCATCATTGATAAACCCAGATGTTATATAAACCCTATGACCTAGCAATGCTACTCTTAACTACATTCCTCAAAGAAATGCTTATACTGCGCACCCAAAGACACACAACCAGAATGTGTTGAGCAGCCCCAAACTGGAAATATTCCAGAGGTTCAGCAGTGGCAGAAGGAGCAAAGAAAAAGTAGTCATCATTCAATTATGTTCTTCAGCCATTAAAGTAAATGAGCCAGAGCTGGACAGAAAAGCATGATGGATCTCACGTAGGACAAAAGAATACACACCTTAGCATTCCATTTCCACAAAGTAAAAACAAAAAGAAAGAGGTAAAGTATATTGTTCAGAGGTGCATACAAGAAAGGTATTATGAAGATAATTAAGCAAATGAGAACGCTCCAAGTCAAGACTGGGGTTGCTACAAGTCAGAATTGGGGTGCACATTTCTATTGTTAAACTTGGGATGGTGGTACCTGAGTGTTTGCTTTACAACTTCTCAAGCTGTAATAATTTTTTAGAAATGCAGCTAGATTTTTAAAAACAATTGCTTAAAGGACAGACAAGGAGAAAGAGACCTTTGTCCTAATGCCCCAGATAAAGCAGGAATACTAGAATACAGGGATTATTGATTTGTGGGTGTCCTGACTGCAGGTGGTTAGCTGTGTGCCCATGAGGAAAATAAGGATGTGGATTTGAGTTAGGAACTGGTAGCCTCAACCACAATGACTTTATTCCTTTTGTGCTTTCACCATTTAAGAAGTGTTCCATAGCTCCTAAAATCAGGGAGTTACCAATGAAGGATTCCCTAATAATTAGAAAAATTACTACTCCAATTTAGCTCTGTGGTAAATATTACATGACCCAAATTCTAGATTTTCAAATAACAAGAAATCATTGTTGGAGCAACACAAACCAACAGTCCTGCTTTACAATAAGGAACTACAAAAAGAATCTCTCTGTCCTGTGAAGGTGCTTTGGGGCTCTCTCTGGGTTACCAGCTTCTTTATGCCAGTTGAAAATTGTTTCAGAACTTTAAACAGTTTTTTGTTGAGTCTCTCACAGGCCGTGACTGAGAGGATTTGAAGGACTGCTTCAGTGTTAGTAGAGAGCAGGGTTCTGGCTTTGGCGTGGCGAGAGGTCTTCAACTCAAAAAGGTGTACAGAGCGTGTTGCTAATCTGCACCCTGCTCAGGACTGAGGGCTGCTTGTTGGGAGTTGTTTTCCTGTGGCTGAAGGATTCCTGGGTGTGCTGTTCAGACACGTCTCTGCTGGGCTATGCTGTCATCTTTTCTTTTCCATGTACAGCACATAGCTTGTATAGTGGTAAACAGGTTGGACTTTTAAACTGTTACTCAGTGTGGGAACAATATATGTTAATATTTTTCTGGCAAAAGTGAGACATATGTTGCTCCTTTCTACAGCGAACCAGAAATATATCAACTGAGGAACTGTGCAGCCCATAGGAAATGTCTTCAGATACTGCCCCTAAGCTGGCATCAGCCAGACACCAGTAGCTTTATTGCCTCTCTGGTGACAGTCAGAGGCCAATGAGGGACTAGAAGCTGTGTTTTGGGATCACCTCCACATTTTCAAGGCTGTTATCTTTCAACACATGGCAGCTTTTTAAAAATTCCACTGCTGTAATTAAAGCCCCTTCTCACTGTAGTGTTCCGTGGTCCTGGTTCCTGTGTGATGGTTCTGGTTCTCTGTGATGAGAACTGTGGCTCCAGTGCCACACAACCAAACCATTAGGCACCTCAGTCCTAGGCAGTGACAGCTAAACAATCGCAGGTATCCATCTCTTTGCTGAGGCACACACTCCAAGCTCACATAATTAAATATGCACGTAAGGTAGTATTTCTATTGTTCATGATTAGGAAAATATTGTATGTATGGTCCACCACATCATATCTCTGTCAGTGTCCTGAAAGGAATTGTTTTTTTCACTGCAGTTACTCGAAATAAACATGAATAGATGAAGATTGTCTTGTGAGGAAAAGATATCGGGCATTGCTCATTTTAAGAGATTTGAAAGAAATATAAAATAAAACAAGCGTTTTCAAAAGGAGCACGTAAGCCAGAAATGTGAGGCAGGAGTCTAAATCCATCCTGCTTCATGTTTAATGGGCTGGCGTTGAATGGGTCTGCAAGCATTTCCTCATCTGCAGGCTGAATCTCTGCTAGGGTGTGAAGTAAATGATTTATTAAAGATTGTAAGACTGTAAGAAAGCATTGCTTTAAAGCCTTGCCTTGGGGAGAGACCTGAGTACTAGGTCAGTACTCAGGAAACACAAAGTAGGAAACACAAAGACGAGCATAGGTAAAATAAAAATATTTAAGAAAATTTCCCCCGCTTTAAGCCCAATGCATTTTTTATTTTTTCTAATCCAGGGCTTAGACTTGCTTGAATTTCCTTTGGAGTTATGTTCCTACTGTTTTTTTGTTTGTTTTTTTTTTCACTTTTCTGCACTCCCATGATTCTTGCCCAACATGGACCTCTGCACAGTGTTTTCCGCAGGCCTGCCCTGGCCCCCACGCTTAGGCTCCTGCTTCCTCATCAGTCCTTTAGAGACTTCTTTGTGACCCATGAACCCTCCCTGTTTTCCCTCTCAGATAAGTAGCTGCTTTGGTCTGATCTCTTGTGCTCCCAGTGTGTTACAGCATCTAGCATTTTACAGTGGTTGTGGTTTATCTCTGCTTTCCTAGAATATAAGATCCTTTGGGACAGGAACTTTTATCTCACTTATCCTATTTATACTCCTCACAGCAGGCTCAGTGTCCAGCATAACATAGTGGAAAACCAATAAATGTTAATCATGTGTTCCTCTGAGAATCAATGTTCTATCATTTTAATATACAGAATCAAGTGCTATTCACTTATTATTTTTCGCGTCTAAGTAAAAATTTGATGTCAGTGGTCTACTTCCAACAGAGAGAACTGACAATTTAATATGAATAATTTATATCATTTTTTATGTAAGATATTTTTTCTTATTTTCCTGGAGCTTACAACCTATTTGGGTTGACAAGATATATGTATGTGGTATGTGTCTGGCTATGCAAGTGTGTGTCGATATATATATTTGCACATATGCATATGTACAGTTTCACTTTCAGCAGACTCATGCTGAGTTCCAGTCATGTGCCTGAAACTGTGCTTGTCCCTGGTGGCCAAGATACACACCTCATCAAGCCTCACCTAACACTAAACTGCAGGGCAGTCCCTGATGCGATGCAGAAACATTGTAAGATAACTCTTCCATAAGCAGACAAAAGAGGAACAGCATTTGAGGAGGGGAAAACAGCATAAATAAAAGTTAAGAGACAAATATAAGCATGGAATTTATAAGCCACGGTGAAGAAATGAAAACTGAAGATTTTATAAACAGCTGGGGAAGCTGTAAAAAGCTGTAAATAGCAGAAGTTTGCATTGTCCTGGATGTATGTAAGAGCATGAGCAACTTCTTAGCATGGTGAATGATATTCATTTGAACCTAGTTCAACAAGCACTTGAAGAGAAACCTTGGAAATTTAACAGCTCACAGTTCGTTGAGAGAATCAAAGCATGTATCTGTAATGTAATACAACTACCATGTACCACAATAACCCTATGAGAATACAAAGAGGTGATGCACTGATTCCTTCTGAGAAATGGAGAAAACATCATGAGACATAGACTTTGAGCTATGTGTTGGGAATTGAGCAGAAACTTAAAAGAAAGCTAATCCAAGTAAGTTTAATATAAAATACAGAAGCTATATAAGTTGAGGGTTCTAAGCACTTGTCTTGAGGTACAACTGAGATCTTTTGAACCAGAAAGTGAAAAAAATTGTCCCATTTCTTTAAACACATTGTTATTTTAATGTGGCTTATGTCTAAGTCTGATGTTGGAAGTTTTTATCGGTCTATGTCTTTTGTTATTTATGCTGATACTTTTTCACTGTGCCTTATTTCTATGCTCCTTACTGATTTTAATTAATTAATTAACTTTACTGGAAAGTTGTAAGAATTACTTGAGACCTTCAATGAAGGTGTCTCCTTGCAGAATTTGTTTGTTCTGCCAGAAGTTTAAAGACATTAAATGTAGAACTACTGGAATCTAAATTCAAAGGCTGAAAGTTGTTTGCTTGTTTATCCTTGTTTGTTGCTTATTTGTTTATCTGAAGCTGTGGTTTCAGTTTCCCAGGACAATTTTTCTCCTTGCTTTTCTGAATGCCAAGGTAACTTCCTTTGTGATTCAAAGAGACAAGGAACAGCTTCAACACCTTCGCCCTTACACTGTGGTCCCTGGTGAAGGCCTCCACCTTACACAAGTCTCCGCTTAGGTTCCTCAACTTAGACCGGCCATGAGTCTTTCGTGACACCATGATAGCTAGGCTAATTTTTTTCCTTCTGGAATATCCCCGGGTAAAGTGGCTTTCAGTGTTCTTCTTATCCCTCTGTGTTCTCTCCTTTTTTTAAGTTTGTCCCTTAAATACTTACTTCTTAACAGTGTTTCAGTGTTTTAAGAAAGTTAGCTTTATAATTTATCATATAGTCGTTATCGGTTTCAGTGAAGGATCACAGTATCTATGCAGCCCTATGTGTGAAACAGAAGTTCTAAAGTAAGGCTTGTATTTTAGGAAAGTGGCTATGTATAGGTTGTATGGGAGGTAGAGAAACATTAGGAAATAGCTATAACAGTACAAATAACAAGGGCTGGGGATATAACTCAGCAGCACAGCACCTACCTGGCAAGCCTGCGGTCCTGAGTTCAATTCCCAGTACCAAAAAAATAAATAAATAAGGAGTCATGAGGATCTGGACAGGGCACTTAGAATGGCATCAAGGGAAAGTCTCATTTTGATCACACTCAGGGTGTTGGTGGGCATCCAGGTGGACAAGACTAATACGTGATTGGAAAGGTGTTTCTGGAAAGGTTTAAGACTACAGACACATTTTAGCTTAGAAAGTAAGATTAAAGCTATGGAGTAACAGAAATACTCCAGAGAGAATTTTAGAATGAGAAAAGAGGAGATGTAATGACAGACACTAGAGAAATGTGTATATTTATATTTACATTTAAGAATCTGACAGAAGAAAAACCGTAGTCATTGAACACAACTGAAGAGTGATATAAAGAAGAGAAACAAGGCTGTAACAATAACAGCTTGCCAAACAGTAGAAATCAGCTTCTGAGGAAAGCAGGGTTGCTCTCACCCTGATTAAAGAGGAAGCAGGGAGATGCTAGGAGGTGCTGGGTAACCACTAAAGACCTTCCTGGGTGCATTGTGGTACTATGTGAGTGGGAGGAGCGAGGTCCAGAAGAGAATGGGAAAACAATAGGTGAAGACAGTCTGTAGACTGCTTTTAAAATATTTGGTGGTGAAAGAAAAAAAGAAAGAGAAGCAATAGTTGGCTCAGTGGTCATCGAAGTTCAGATGGTCTTAAAGTAAGAGGAACTTGTAGGATGTCTATTGACAAGAAAGGGGATTTGAGAATTGAAAAAAATTTCAAGAAAGCAAACACTATAATGGACTCAGGGACATAAATTGGGGCCTGGATAGTATTATGAGGAAATGGAAGAACTTTTCCTGTAATGATTGAGGACAAAAAAAAAAAAAGTAATCCTCGTCCACATGACAAAAATCTCCTAGATAGAATAGATGTTGAGAGATGAGAGAAAATTTGGTGGCTTCAAGAGAATAAAAAAGGATAGCAGCATTTATGTACAGTGAATCTTTCAAGTTATCAACTTTGTTCAAGAGAGAAAAAAACAAAATAAACGAACAAAAATTATTGCATGTGTCCACAGAGAACAGAATTAGTTGGATGTCTGGTTTAGCAATATGGAAGTAATGTGACACCCTAAATGCATTCCCCAGAATTCCCTCTCAGATCTTGATCTTTTCCCACTACTCCATGGCCCCTGTGTTGGGTTCAATACTTTCTTTTTGAGTGGCACATAGTCATTCTGAATGACAATTATATGTGTATGTCTACTTGGAAAGGAACATTAATATCTTGATCTTCTTTTGTCATTAACAGATAGGAGAATATATTTATCCAGTAGATATACAAAAATGTTTATTCAATTGAAAAGAAACAAAAAAAATTGAATATTATGGAAACTTTCAAGGGAAAAAGAAGTGTCCAGCTTTGGACATAAGGAAATGAAATGCAAATAGAAATATTAGATAAAGATGACAGTCCTAATCTAACCTGCTTGCTAAAGATCTGTTGAATGAGATATAAAAGATGGTTGCAATACAGTTGCTTCAGGAAGTTTACTTGACAATAAAGAAAAAGCCAAGGTTATGCAACAGAAAATAATACAGCAAAACAAAATTTTTCCAAAAAATTAAGGAGGACATGACACGGGAGTGGTTTTGATAACTGATGATATGTCAGTAAATGGCTTTATAGGACTGTTCTTGTTTGGTTAGATTGGTAAGACAAAGACTAGACCTTGGTTCTAAGAAAACTAACCTCAAACTGTGGCTTGGAGCCAAATATCATTTAAGAAGATTCCTCCAGGCCCTGTTTGTCCAGGCCCCAGCTCCTTAGGAATATATCCGTGCAGACCATGCATATGAGGTACCCCGGACTTGCAGAGAATACTGTCTTCTGTTTGCCACTTCACAAAGGCAATTAGCTTAGGCTGGTTTGTCGGGGCGCTGTGTACATGAAAATGCCTTCTAATTAGTCACAGAATGTGTGAAATACAACTGATCCTCACAGATAGACAAGAAGGGCAGTGTCCACGGAATAAAGAATTTCAGCAAGGAATCAGCCAGGATGGCAATCTGACTCATGGCCAGATGTCAGGAGAACGTATTTCCAACACATTGCTGGTAATGATTTCAGTTACACTCTCTGTTCTGCTTGATGGTTTGCAAACATTTTCCGTCTCAGAGGATATTCCTGCAGTTCTTCCTAATAGTCATGAAGACTATTTAATGTGAAGACATTATGAGCATGGCATATTCTCAGTCAGGCCTCCTTGGTGAGTGTTTAAATTCAGAATCAAATTTGAGGAGTCAGCTTTCAATTATACTCATTTACTTGAAGTTTTAGAGTGAACTAAGTGTGTGTGTGTGTGTGTGTGTGTGTGCGTGTGTGTGTGTGTATTTTTCATTTCAAACAAATGTGGGGGAGCATATGGTAACCATTTTCTCCCTTTCCTCATCAAAACCTAGAGTATAAATTAGAAAATTAGAGGCTTTCTAATAGGTATGGAAATTAGAGTGAGACTGAAAGTTGTACTAATTCCCAACCCCCATATTGTACTGATTCCAACTTCTTCTCCTTTCTCCACTTCATGCTTCTCTTCCTCCTCTTTCTCAGCCATAGTGATTTCCAGCTCCCACACTCACTCACCAGCCTGGATGCCAGGCTGTCTGAAAGAAAGCTGGGCCTAGCAGTGCGGGACCTCCCCAAAGGCAAAGAGATCACTGGAATGCTAGTGAAAAAAAGTCCCTAGTCCCTGGGAGCTCTTTAAGTCTGGATTTCTTTTCTTTTGTAAAAAGGTAATCCTTTTGAAAAACATAATAAACTGGAATCCTGCTTCATATTTGAAGATCCAGATGACACTTCTTTTCTCAAAAGCATTATAACGCCAAGTAAAGAATTAAGCTTGTGGAAGTTAAGGTGAAATGGCATGAAGAGACAGTATTGGTTTGACTAGAATTACCGAATTTGTCTCTACACTAATCATGCTCAACACTTCCCTAGGTATGTAAGAAATATAAAAGAAGTGTTCACTTTGATAATCCTCTCCTGCTTCAGAAGAAAGTAGTTGCAATATGCGTAGAACCAAATTTTAATAGTACAGTCAGTTTATCATGGTAAGCCAGATGTAGAGAATCTTGTGACTTCTCCATACATAAAAGCAAATCTTTCTTTCAGCTTTTTGAAAGCTATTATGATGGTCAAATAATGTTGGCATCAGAAATCTTCTCCTCAACCCTACCACCGCCTCTGAGATCCACCTCCCTGTGCCACCTCACAGTGTCCCTGGGCTGGGGGTGGGGGGGGCGGTTAATGATGGGCTCAGAAAGAACCAAATTAAAGTGAGTTTGGAATTTAGAACAGAGAGTATGGGATGACATGACAGCACATGTATTTAGAATCTCTCAATGTTAGGTTTCTTCGGCCATTTTTAAAAGTTCTGAACCAGTCTCAAAAAGACTGGGTCTAAATCAGCCTAAGATCTTGGCCAAATGTGGGAATCAATATGATGACCACAAGCCAAAAATATAAGAATCAGAAACCTTTTCCTTCTAAGATTTGAGGAGTTTAGATTCAGTGGAATTTTCTGAAATTATTTTAACCTACTAGTTCTTAATCTTGTTTTCTAATTTTTTAATTTATATACCAAATTTGTCTACCAGAAAAATAGCAAAAGTAAAAGTGTGCTCAGTAATAACATACAGGGTCTGCACTGAGCAATAGACAATTTCTGTTAAGATTGTTTGGAAGTCAGGTATGTTGGCAAAGGCCTGTAATCTTGGCACTTTGGGAAGCTAGGACAGGAGGACAGTAAGCTTGAGCCCAGCCTGGGCAATTTAGTGGCTTTAGTGAGATCCTGTCCCAAAATTTTAGACAATTTATAAAGGGGACAGAGTTGGATATAGCTCAGTGTGAAGGTCCTGGGTTCAATATTCAGAAAAAAAAAAAAAAAGGAAAAAAGATTGGAATGTTGAGCCCTGTCCCTTTGGGAATTCTGATTTAAAATGAGATCTGCATTGATAGAGGTAGAAAGGAGGATTCAAAGGATGAAATAACCCCCTCAAATGTGACACAGTTCTTTGCAGCAAAAATGGCAAGAGAATGCAGGTCTCTACGCCAAGTCTTGGACTGATTTCTTGATGCCAGAGACTCTTCAGTGATGCTTCCTAGGACACCAGGCTCAAAGTGCACAGTGACCATTTTCTCCAACTCGTTCTTCTCCCATGAAACAGTGAATTAGTGAATGTTGCCGGTTTTCTCATCAAAACAAAATGAATGAGCAAGTGTGAACATTAATCTAAAAAAGTCAGAAGGGCTTTGACTTTTCATATTTCATAGGCGTGCTCTTATGACTGTGTATCAATATGCCAGATATCGTGGCCATCATTTTCTTTCAGCAGAACTGCTTGGTGTTCCCAGAGTAGAATTAAATACACTAGTATGCAAAAACCTCTCTCTCCCATATGCACTGAAACCTAAACAAGTTGAACCCACATACCAGGTGGTAGAGCACATCTAGACACACTGAAGTTATAACCAATGGAACGTGTATTTGTGATCTAACCCCTGCCTATACACAAGAAGGATTTGAGTCTTCTATCAGTAAGAATTCATCCAGGCCAGGCTAAAAGTGTCCTAAATAAAAGAGGGTAATACGCTTTGGGAATTTTGTAAGCTGAACGCTATTTCCAAATTGGTCACCATGGTGAACACAAATAAGCAAAATTGACTGAGTAGTAACAAGGCTGGAAGAGAGAATGTGTTTTCTGTAGAATTTGGTCTGCATATTGTAGTGATCAGGTTAAAGATCCTGCCCAGTGCCTGAAATCACAGGACTCCAGTAATTAGCACAATGGACAAAGGAAGGTTCAGACCATTTTTGGTGGCTAAATGAGAATAATATTAAGTGATAGGATATCCTGTATGTTTATATTACTTGCCTCTGGAAACGAGCTCTGCTTCTTTTTCAGAGCAAGTGCTGGGAACAAACTGTGGCAATTTAATCACATAAGGGCAGTTTCCTTTGTAAAAACAGCTCCTTCATAATTTTTCAGTAGAGTTAGACAAGAGCTAATTGCAGAAGGATTAAAATCTTGAAAACTGCTTTGTTCAGCTTATTGTTTCAGGTTTCCCTTTGGAGTGTGGATGATGTGTTTATTTGACATAATTAATACCACCATCCACTTTGTTCCAAGAACCAAAAGGCTACGAGCTTGTCCAAGGAATTTCTCGGTTGTTTATATGTAAGAAAACACTGCTCTGTTTTATGGGATGGGACTGTGGCAGCTTCTTTCTTAAATAGGGAATGCAGAGAGCTAAGCTTTCTGTATGCACATCTGAGCAGAGAAACCAGAAATTCACCTTTAGCACTTCAAATGCCTGGCTGTTTTCAACTCCTGAGAGCAAAGGGAACAACGTTTATTGAAAAGCATGCACTTCACTCAGGAACACAGAGCTTTACTTTGTGTTGTGCAAATCCGTTTAGGCCTATGTTATGTATTTCCTTTAAATGCCATATTGGAGTATTTGGCATGGGCCATGGAGAGAGCTGAAAACCGAACAAAACCACACTGTCAGCCAAATCCTAAGTGCCAGAACACTGAGGAATATAGTAATCACGAAATAAGCAGCGTGGAGTTTTGTTTTGGGAACTTTTGTTGGGCTGGAGTTGGAGGAGTGCATTTTTGTTGCTGCTGCTGCTGCTGCTTCTCTCTCTTTTTTTTTTAAATACACGCCCTGCCATATGAGGAGGACATCTGTGTGAAACGCATGCTTTGTGGTAACTTCAAGTGTATGCAACAGAGCAGTCTTTCCAAAGAGCTGGAAGCCCTCTGGTCCCTTATGGTTTCCAAAGGTACTCCTTAAATGGGCATAAGTGATGGGTGATTGGCTAGTGAACGACAGGGAAGGCTGAGTCAGTGACCTGTTGAAGCCAGCCACATGTGCTTGTGTGTGTGTGTGTGTGTGTGTGTGTGTGTGTGTGTGTGTGTGTAGAAAGGGGGAGCTGTGGGCAAAGGGTGGGAGGGGGAGTGAAGGCGGGCTGCAAGCTTAGCAGAATGTTTGAACAAGACAAAGAGCAGTTCCAGCAACCAAATAAGGAAGTCAGTGCTGAAGTATTTCAGCATAGGAGCGTGTCAGAGATTCAGAGCAACCCAAGAGTCAGAAGAAGCGAAGAAGAAGGGCACATGACTTTTGTTTTAGTCTTTGACAAAAATCTACGAGGAAAATAGTATTACTGGTCTTTAAATGGGAGTAAGAAATACAAATGGACCTAGCCCTTTCTGTTGGTTTCTTGTAGAGATGTGTCTGCAAAGACATTTAGAAATTTCTCTTAGTAGCAGCTGAAATAATAAGTATTCTCTTGTTAAACATAGAAAAACACAAGTTGTACATTAGAATAGCATAGCTTCCCTTTGATATGTAATTCATGGAACTGTTAAATAAGGAGGATAGAAGTTTTCAAGAACCAGCAACAATATTTTGAAAGCCATTTTCAGACGTAGCCCAAACACTTATCTTATTCTTCAAGAAAAAACATACATCTTTACAAATAAGTTAAATGTGCAGACACAGTGCCTAATTGATAGTCCCCGAAGAAGACAGAAAAGGCGGCAGACACAGACACAGAGAAGTTGTAAGCATTCACACACTTCCTATTATCATCTTGCAGACCCCCAAACTGCTGAATATTTGCTGCCAATATGAATTAATGATGATTTTTATTTTTACACTTTTGTGGTGCAAGTGGGATGGGGCAGAGATTTAGAAGAGGAATTTCAAAATCCTCCTAAACATAATTTACCTTTCTTTGTTTTCATTGTTGTGCTTGTTTCTTTGCATTTGTCACAAAACCAACATTAAGAAATTATTTTTCTGTTAACCTAGAAACCTATTTATATCCACAGCTATTTAAATAAATATGGGCATTGATCCTGGGTCACAATTTTTAAAATCCTTAGTGACTCTGAATCATTGGTAATTTTAAAGCAGACAAGTGAAGAGATCTACTCTTCTGTTCCCACGCCAGATACACAATTGGACCACCCACACTGGAATCAGAAACTAACTGCCTAATGGTAAATAGAAGAGTTCGAGCAGAGAGCTGACTAGAGGGCAAAAAAGCACCCAAGGACTGACTCCTGCATTTAGATGACTTTAGAATGTAGTACACTCCCTTTCCCAAAGCACACTCCTCCTCCCTTAAATCTAAATACAAACTTTAATATGCTACTTTTATCACTTCTGGAAAATGTCAGGTTTATATGGAGATGTTTATCATCACTAACAAAAAAAACTGAAAATTAAAACGGGACACAGTCTTATACTCACAGCTTTTAATGATCAAACTGCACCCTGACAATGCTCATAGACTGGCCCAATTTTAAAAAAAAGTTTAGCAATAAATCTCAGGAACTACAAAAGTAATATTTGACTCCCAAAGTACACTTTCCAATATTGTCCCAGAGGAAGTAATTAAAAAAGGGAACAAATGTAGACACCTGGAAGTGTTTGGCATAATTTATTTTTATTTTTTATAATTTCAACATAAAGCTAGAAGTCGAAAATATAGAATGTTAATGTTAATTTTCTTGTCTCAAGTAATGGAATATTATACAGCAGCTAAGATTTGGGCCAATTAAAATTATGAAGGCAAAAATATTGCGATAAATTATGCAACAATGCCAAGAGCTACCTTGTAAAATTACACACTTTTGGTATAGCTATGCTTTGAAGACAGGGGAAAAAACATGGAGAAAATAATAGTGTTAGTGTGTTTTAGGCAGTGGTACACTTTTTGTCTTTATTATTTGAATGTTTTGATAAGAAGTACTTTTTTAAAAAAAATGAAAAAGCTGGCAGGCAAGAGGCAATTTTCAGAGTAAGACAGAACTTAAGGATTCACAGTATAATTATCTACACAGCAAATAGAAGTCACAAAATTCTACTTGTGTCATTAATGATATTGCAGCAGACTGATTTGTAGAGCTGCTTTCCTTTCTGATCTGATACATCAGTTATTTGAAAACAGCAAAGCTAGTTTTAGTTTTCTGAGTGAAAGATAGTTACCAAAAGAAAGAGTCATCTAGGACCACTTCTGTGTGATCTTTCTGTCATAGCTGATAGTAATATGAAGAAGCCAGAGATGGGCAGAATTGGTCCGGGGTTAGATGCCCTCACCCACTGAACCTATTTAAAGAGAAGATGCAGAGTGCTAGCACAGGATCTATTTCCCTCTCAACGTTCTGAAGGCTTTTGGTACCAGACCTTGGCATTAAGTGTTCCAAATTCTAATCTCTGTTTTCAGAAAAAACAGTTCATCTCATTTGGAAATGCAAAATTCATTTAACCTTAAAATGCATGAGTTTTAATGATTTCTCTACTACAAGAAGTAACTATACAGACTTTCAAGTGGTTAGAAAACATTTTACATTAATCAGTTCATTTGAATTATTCCTTTTACACAGGAAAATTAAGACTTAAAACAATGCACAAATTATTTACAAACACCCAGGTATCAAAATACCCAGAGAAGAAGCAAAGAAATAAACATATCTTTATAGAATTTCCCATGATGAAGTTATTATTTCTATAATAACTATTTAGTAGCTATAAAATATTAAGCATCTTTACATCCAAACCCTATCAAGCAGATTTGAAATAAGACACAGGATTTAAGTGGATTGTGTAAGATTTCACAGTGAGTTAGTAATAAAACCATCCCCTTTGTTGAATAAAGTATTCCTGAAGAATATTTTTCTCTATTACTCTTCCCTCTCGTTTCCCTCCTGTGGTGAACTTAACCTAGCACCTCCATCAGGCTTGTTTGGACAGACCAAGAATTTGAAAGAACATGCGACAGTCCACATTCTTGACTTAGGTGATACTTTAATGGTTTGTTTCATCCTGTTAGTTATCTAGAACTCAACAACTTGACAGCAATATCCAAGTTTCTTGGTAACAACAATAGCAATTGCTAAGCTTACTGGCTGTAATGCTGTTACACTATGCTAAATACTTGCCAGCATCTCATTTAATCCTTGCAGCAATCTATGAGGTATGTGGTAAATGGATTGTGTTTTACCAGAGAATGAAAATGAGATACAGAGACTAAGTATCTTGCTCAAATTCAAACATCTTCCAAGTCATGAAGATGAGAGTCAGACCCAAAGCATGAGTTCCCCCAACATGAATTTACATTACTTCAGTAGATGTTCAATGAAAGCATTTGAGAATACATTCCAAGTAGATGGTAATTCTCTCTAAAATGACCAAAGATGCAAGTAAAACTTTCACATTTAATTGAGAAAATAAAATGGTGGTATCCAAGTAGTAATCTGTCAGTTTGAATGTGAAAATGGTAATTACTGGAAAGCTCCAAAAAGTAGCCACATGGATTAAAATTTGGGGGACAGAGAAACCCATTTTGAAATATGTTTTATCTTTGAAGGAATCTACTGATGCTACTTTCAACTATTAAATGAGGATCTCAGTAAGAGTTGTTAAGTAATAGATGTCTCTGAATCTCTGGGGCTGGGTATAAGTCCTAGCACATCAATAGGAAAAAGATTTCACAAGTCACATTCTCTGTTTTTCTACAACATCCACACTCCAAACATAGCAGACATAAAGCTATACTCATAATAATGGACTCAAACTTACAGGATGAGGGCGGAGTCTCAGCTCTCAGTCTCAGCTGAAGCTTTTTCATGTCTGCAGCTGATCAAGCGTATTTAGTTAAACTGCTACATAAGGAATGGTGAAGAAATTACCTTTACCTATCATATATCTATTTGTCTCTCCAGACTATTAGACAATAGAATGACTTGCTTCATGTCAAGATGTTTATAAACCAAACAGTGCTAAAGATGAAGCTCAAATTGGAAGTCCAAAGCCTTCTACCAATTGATGACATATTTGTTCTGTGCACCTTTTACCTTATGACCGTGAGATTTAAGATTTTGGACACGTATCCTTGTAGTATCTTGTGTATTTATCTATATATGTGTGTATATAGGTATATGTTCGTATGTGTTGTGTGTATTACACATATTATAAAAATACACACAAAAGTAGAAAAATGAAAGAGATGAGATAACTATAAGTACAAAGAAAAGTTTTATGATTTTTGTTATTTCTCAATGAATTGTTGACGATCACTGCTCTGTGTAGTACTTCATCATCCATTTGAAGAGCTGTTACAGAAGCTGTACACTGAGCCAGAAGGGACTGGTCCCAGTGCCATTCAGCTGAGGGAACTTTAGAGATCATACCATTCAGCCCTTCAATAGAGCAGTTGAGACTTCCGTTCCAAAAGGTCTCAGGATTTGATGGAATCACTTGATGTATTTACAGTATAAATACATAGATAATACTAAGAAATCAAGCTTTGGATTTGTTTTGCCAAACAAAGGATTGGTTTGGTTTGGTTTCACGAACAAGTTGAAATTGTAAAGAAAGTCTTTACACATATCACAGGTGAAGAGCCTGCAGCAGATGAGCCCAGAGCTACTGAACCAGTGGGGAGCTCTGGGAAAGGTGGTGGCTGCGTACCTAAGAGAGTGGGTGACCCAAGAAATACCAAGAGCTGGCTGCTGAATGGGAGCCACACATTCCCAGGTTGCGCCTCCAAACCAATGCCACCTCATTCTTCAGACACGAAGCCCAACTTCTAAGTGCTTCAGGGATTTTTGTTCAGCCTTTTAAGGATATGCACATGAATTAACTATTGTGTTTCACCTACGCTCTAGTAATTCACTTTTAGTGGGCAGCTCTATTTTCCCAGATGTGAAGATGGTTCACAGGGACTTATGAGTAATTAACTCATAAAAGAAATGTCCAAATGAATGAACAACTGCAAAGCACCTGTTGTTAACAGTTGATTTTTTTCCCTCCTCTCTGATTATAAAGAGCTTCAAAATACAAATCCATGTTTTCTTTTAAGAACGTGTGACACCTACTGATTTAGTTTCACATAGAACACAGCCATGAATAGAGAATGGATGGTTTAGATTATCTTCATACTTAGTGGAAGAAAAATGTTAAAGGCTCAGAAAAACATCAGATACCTAAGATTAGAGCTTTATTATGGCTTTCATGAGCCTCGGGTACTTTTGTTGTTGTGAGTCCCTTTCTCCATTAAAAACTAGAATTATATGCTAACAAGTGTACTAATACAAAGATGACCATCATTCAGACTGAGTTCCTTTTACTATATTGTTATATTTATTTTTTCTCTAGGTTTAAAAATGATTAAAAAATTTTTGTAGGTTTCTAAAAGTATTTGAGCCCTTGTTGCTATACCTACTATGTCTGAAGGATAAATTAGCCCTGCCCTAGATTATGAACAAAGGCATTTCATAAAACCACAACTCCCCTCATCTATGTTTTACCCCTATTACAATATTGTAATAGAACACCTCTAAGTGCTTCAGGGATTTAACTTTTTTCTTCTGCTTTTCTTGATGCTGCTCTCTGAGCAGTAGGTAGCTCAGGATCCCCGACTGAGTAACCCCTGGTAGCCTAGACAAGCTAGTGGGAACCCTGGTATGTTCTCCAAGAGCTGCTCACGTGGGGCTTTATAAGATCATAGTGTGATGACCATGAGGTCAGGTGACCAACTCCAAAAGTAATTCTTCTATGCTGTGAACAGGCTGCTTGTATTCTCTACAATGCAGTTAACTTGAAAGGATAATTTTTATTAGACCAGTGTATTCATTGTTAGGACACAAAGTTTCATTAAGTACCATAAAGAGGACAAACAAACAAGGGAACAATGACAGCTATGTCAAGCTTCTACTTGTACCACCCACAGATGAAGTTAGAATCATCACATCACCACCTATAAGCTAAGCTAATGACCTTCCTGCTACGGTGGACTAGCACATGCACATACCTGCAGCCAGTACACTGATATCTAATGAAGTGTTCTGGAAAAAATGAGATGTAATTTGCAGAGAGCGGTTTTCAAAGAAATGGGACTGTAATCTATCTATGGTTCCTGGTGTTTCTTTTTTTTGCATTGAAAACTTTACTTTCCAAATCTCTCTGTCAACTCTTTTTAGAAACTGTATTTTAATAATGTTCTAAACTCCAATTTCCGTTAGTGCAGTCTTTTCTCTTGAACTCTGTTTATGAGCTGCATTTTATTAAAATTCATTACATATTGTAAAATAAATAGCCATTTGGAAATATTTATAGGGTTCTAGTTTTTCTTTGAACATATCAGACTAAGCCAAAATTTAATTTGAAGAATCTCATAATATTCTATAAATGGACCAAATTTCCTCAAAATATTTTGATTTTAAACTTACTAAAAACCAATAGACAAATATGATATACTGATATAAGAATAATAATTCTTCTTTGGACAGTGCAAATATTTTTTACATTTATTGAAATTCTTATTTTCTTAAAATCTAGCACTCCACTTTATCAAAACAATGCCAGTAAAACTCATTTAATAGTCCTGTAACCAGGAGTAACAATATTATTAAGTTAATTGTTTTGTCAGTCACATAAAATAAGTTTATTCCTTTAATTAATAATGTTACCAAATACTTCTTTCTATTGGCCTTATGACCTACATCAGGGAATTTTCCAACTTAAAGTCTATCCATTGTATTTCTATTTCTAAAGAAAATTTAATTAGAATATTTTACTTCCCCCATCCTCTCTCATTTCTCATTCCCTTTCCATAATGGAATCTAGGTATATACATTTCATTTTGTTAAAGATGTAAGCTACAAACAATCTCAACAATTCGCTTAGCAGTTGGATTCCTTTGCTAGAAAACCTTTAACACACACAAGTAAATTACTATGTATTTACTTGACGGAAAAAAAAAAAGTACTTTAGATAACATAATCTCATTACTTTGACCCAGAGGATTAGTTCATTAATTCAAAAGCATGGAATGTCAAGCTGAAAATGTGAAGAACGTGGTAGAGAGAAGGTATTTTAGTTCATTTTGTGGTGTTACAGTAGACTACCACAGACCTTCTTGTCATTTACAAAGAAAAGTTATTATTTCTCATACTCCTAGAAGCTGGTAAGTCCAAGGGCAAGGAAATAGCATTTTGGCAAAACTTTCTTGCTGGCACATCCCATAGAAGAAGGTAGAAGGAAAAGAGAGGAGAGAAAGGAGAAAGTCATCCCAAAACGCATTGTCTTAACAAGAACCCACTCTAGTGATACGGTGGTAAGTAACCTGTACTGCGATAACAGCATGAAACCATTCACCCCACCCTCATGGCCTAATCACTTCTTCATATGTAGCAATGCTGCTTCAGTGAGTATTACATTTCCAGTACATATGTATGGGGGAGACACATTCAACCATTCAACCATAACGGGGTTCAAGATGATCGCTTTATCCAAGTCAGGGAAAAGAGACTGATTCCATCCCTCCTATAAACACAGCCTCTTTACATAGCTAGAGTTTGTGGTTTCCTCCGCATTGACTTCACTCTGAAAAACATATGCTACACATGTAAAGGCACTTTTACAAGATGGTTTTTAGTTTCTGTATTTCTGGGAGCAGCAATGGCACTGTTGCTAATTTGGGTATTTTCTAAAGAGTCTATGTGAAGTTTAGCATAGATTCCTTGTTATGGTATCACCAGTAGTAACTGTGTTAAGAGAATCTCTGATTCATGAACTACCCATGATTCATGAATTACCTTTGAGACTAATACAGAATGTGTATTCCTAACTTGATTATACCATATTTGTCTATTACTACTCATTATATTTACGAGATAGACCTTAAGGGTTTTCTTATGTAGGATAAAGTTAAACATATTTTACCATTTACTCAGGAGAGACATGTAAAAAGGCAAATTCCTACTTAAAACTGCGCTTCTTCAGTAATCCATGTGGAATCTGTGGATGATCAGAGCCATCAGAACTCATTTGATTTGGAAAAGATACTCAATAATGAGTCAGGCCCTCCTGTGAATCAAGCAGGATGTATTTAGAAACGGCTTAACTATTTAAGGCCAGCATACAGCATTGTTCACAATCCCACTCTGCAAGGATGAATTACTGATTTGCTAACAGAGATCTCAGGATCCTGGATGGTTAATGGATTTTTCCACACATAAGCACTTTTTTACTCCAAATTCCTATTCCCTGGAGTCTGGGCTCTAGAGTTCATAATTAACATCACAGTTCCTCTGCTCAGCAGCACCATGTCCCTAAGTAAATTATCTGTTCCTCCTGTCCCAGGAAGAATGATGGTAATGGTGACTTTCTTCACAGTTTGTATGGTCAGATAAATTGGGAGACTGAGTGGAAAACAATGCCATAGTGCCAGCTCAAGTGAAGTTCAGATTATTATTTCTTGAACACTCAAAAAATTTCCTGAGATTAAAAAGGGAAAAAAAGTTCCTGAGATTAAAAAGGGAAAGAAACCATGTATAACACTTGTGCATTACGCCAGGCCCCGCGTTGGCCGCAGCTCCATCTTTTCAGCAGAGTCCAAGTCGGTACCTTTACTGTCACTTTACTAATGAGCAAACAAATCTCTACGAAGTTCCTGGTCATGGAAACAGCCTATGACTGACCCCACTGTCCACTGTCTAGGACCCTCATCCCCTAGATTTGGTGCCCTCCTGCCTCTGACTTCTTGAGCTCCCTGGAGTTGTTTTTGGAAGCTCAAGTTTACTCTGCTCTCACCAACTCAGCCTTCAGAGCTTCTGCTTGCCCTGCTCCCTCTGACACGGTATTTTATGTCCACCGGGTTCCAGTCACAGCTGCACAGTTACGAACAGCCCCATTTCCCCTCTTTTCTTTTCTCTTTATTCTTCATAAAAAGTTATGTACAAACCAAAGAGCCAGAAAGTTATCTTGGCCAACGGAATACATTAATTTGTTTTTATGTTGAAAGTATGAATTGTCCTTGGAGGCTCTCTCCTTCCCTCCTCCCCCACAGTGCATATTCATGATCAAATAATGCATAGGGCTTGGTCTCTTTAGAAAAGCCACATTTCAATTGTTTTCTTTTTGTTAAAGTAATGTGTAGCTGTTAACAAGGAAACAAATGTAACTCATATAAAATGTTGATTTATAAATGTTTGTATATAAACTGGCACAAAATCCAAATTCAAAATAGTCCAAGACTTTTTTGAGGTGCTTTTTTTTTAATGAGTGGGATAAAAGCTGATCTTGAGCATTCTATTCCCAGAAACATTTTCTTAAGAATAATATTAGTTGGAACCAATATCAAAAGATACTGTTCACTTAGCGTTGTTCTTCTTTGCTGATGACTGGCAGCCCTTGCAAAGACAGTATCTGCAGAAAAACCGATGGGCCACTGAGCCAAGATTTTGTAATGTTTGAAAATACAGCCAGAGCCAAACCAACAAGAATTAAAAATAATATCAAAACACCAGAAGTGAATGGAAATAGAACTTGATGCTACATTGCTGTCAGAATATCTGTTTTACAAACCTATGATCTCAGTAAAGAAATGTGTAAAAAAGTCTCATTATAAAAAGTGTGCGACCCCAGAAGCCAAAAGTCCAAGAAAATCTGAAGTTTTGGTAATTTCCATTAAAATATTGTTTTTTTAAAAACTGCCTGAAAACATTGTAACAGTCTTTTGCTGTTTCATGTAAATAGAAAAAAGGAAAATGTAGATTTTGGTTTTCATTTTTTAAATTAGAAAATCATAATTAGGCTGTATAGATTTCTGCTAGCAGTTTTTCTAACGGATGTTAATCAGAAGACGTTTAGTTGATTTATTAATAATATCCATTTTGTAAAATGTATTATTACCTATCTGAGTATTTGTAAGATAGATGGTTATAATACCTGCCATAAATTTTACACATACAAGTACATATGATAGATGTACATATATACATGTATATGTGGTTACATAGATGCATGTGATCTGCAATGAGCCTTCACTGCCAAGATCTTCTTTGTTGAATGAAGATCTCTTTTTAAGTACTCATTTGATGGCCTTTCAGTTTTTAATCATCTATATTTCACAGTTGCCATTTGTGAAAACACAAAAGAGACAATAACAAAGGCTTACCTTCACCTATTCCATACTTCTCCCCCAAGCGATTGGAAAATTGAACCAAATGCCTTATCCCAAATTAAATGTGTTTGAAACTATAAATCTCTGAGCCAATGTGAAATGGAAGCCTAGAGTGGACACTTGGTCAAACATTTCCATGGAAGCCAGAGGGAATCCCTCAAAGGCAGCACCAGGGAAATAAAATTTCACCATGTACTTCCCTCTCTCTCTCTCATCTTACCTTAAAGCCACAGAAAGCTTAAGTTTTAGTGAAGACAGAATGAAGAAAAACATCTAAAGAGATGGTCGTGGGTCAGAATCTGCACTCTTTTTCAAACTTGGCAGAAATTCTCACCGTTGGGTCGGTCTACTGTCCTGGTTTTAGCAATTCTAGGACTTGCCCAAGGTGATAGCTAAAATATATCCATACCTCCCACACTTCCTGCATAAAAACCTTGAAGTTGAGCACATTAAAATAGTGTTTCCCACCAGTGCCTGGAATCGTCTTGGATGTCAGCACAGAAACATGAAAGCTGTTTGTATCAATGCTTCCTTGCTAGCACGTAAAGTAAGAATAAGGCAGCCGGGAGAGGCAGCGGTAATGGGTCCTCCTGCTGCCTCTTGAGAGGAGAGGATGATTTCTGGCTTAATCAGCCCTCCTCTCTATTCCCCTCCCATGGCTAGTAAACATTAGAGATGCTAATAGTTAGAGATGCTTATCTGTTTTTTGTTTCTGTGCTTATATCATCAAATCACAAGTTAAGAACCATGATTTAAAAATTCATCAGTTGAATGAATCTCATTATTTGGAAATAAGAAAGCTTCAGAGTTGCACAGTTAATGACACAGACCATCAGTCCTGCCTCTCATTTTAGAGCTGACTTCAGGGTCACACCACAGTGGATGAGAACACACTGTGACAGACCACGTGATGTCATTACTGCTGCCCCTCATGGCCACTTGGCATGGGAATGAGCAAGCTACAAATTCAAAGAAAAGTGAAATTAAATAGTGGAATGTCAGAGTTTTCACTTTTTAAAACAATTTCCCCCCAGACCAATAGAGACTTTGAGAAACAGAAGGTGATAATACCCTGACTCACACCTGGAATGATGATTGCAGGACTCCTTAAGATATTTTGAAAACTAGGTTAGAGAATTATATGTAAACAATGACCTAATCTGTGTTTTAAATATGTATTTAAACACACACAAATGTCTGGAAAAATATTCTGTAGGTGATTAACAATATTTATCTCTGGGAGTACAATTATAATGAACATATTGATTTTTGGCTTATTGCTTGAATATTTTATAGACATAATTTTCCTTTCAATACTGATATTTCTGACTTTGTGGGAGATGAGAGAGAACAAACATATGAACTTGTCCTAGGACTGAGAAGTAGAAAATCTACTGTTAATATCAATAATGAAGATAAGGATAAAGGTACCAGACCATTTAAACTAGTGTTCTGGATGGTGTTCAAATCTAATTGACCTTTATTGGCCTTTACTTGCTGACCACTTTACAGAAGTGGCCTGGTATAATACTAAGTCCAACAAATATTAGGTATTTTCATTCAGTCAATCCACTGACAGCTTATTGTGTATGACAGATTTGATCCAACTAGCTAAGGAACACACGCTCTGGCAGAAGAAACAAGACAGAAGTAATTGATAGACAGCAGAAGAAGTAACCAACAGAGTGAAAAGATAACCTATGGAATGGGAGAAAAAAATTTGCCAGCTGTTACTTAAACAGAACTAAAATCTAGAATTTAAAATACTAAAAAAAAAAGACCTTCAAAATAAAAGAACTGATTTAAAAATGCATATCCATGTTTATTTCAGTACAATAATCTCAGAAGCAGTCTATATGTCCAGCAACAGATAAATAAATGATTTTTTAAATTGTGGTACTTAGACACAATGGAGTATTATTCTGCCACAAAGAAGGATCAACTTGAGTCATTTGTAGGAAAATGGATGCACGTTGATACCATGATGTTAAGTGAAATAAACCAAACATGCACTTGGGGCGGGGGTGGGGGGAGCGTTACCGGCCACCTTTTACTGAGCATTAGTTCTCAGTGAGACTATGACCAGACTGAGCCAGGAGGAAGCTGTTCACAAATGGTAAGCGGGTGAGTGCAGAGAGTGCCCGCCTCCACCCCGGGCCCTGCTCAGTGGTGCTTGGTCGCCGCTCATGGTTCGAGTTTTCTTGTAAGAAAGGCAGTGGGTGAAAAGCACGCAGGCTGCCAGCACCGTGTGAAGCCGGGCAATGCCCTCTTTCTTCACGCTGGTGTCCTTGTTGTGATACTGGTAGTGACCTCTCTGACATACTCCAGCAATGCCTGTCAAACACTGCATGGTTTTTCTTCTATGTCAAACTCAAAATCTTAAATAAAAAAAAAGGAAACCAATCAAAAGTTAAACAATAGGAAATAGATCTTTCGCAGATGGAAAGGGAAGCAATAGAGGGAATGTGGGGGGGGCTGTTTTAAAACAAGCAATTAAGATGTGTTAAGGTGCATCAACTCCCCACAAGGAATGCAGTCATTGTATACCACAAATATGTAGTAATAAAAAAACTCTAAAAAATATGTTATCACCCCCTCCCCCAAGGAAACGCAGTGTTCTAAACCAGCTTCCAGAGGATTACTGTGAGCCAGGGCATCCCGGGCTGAGCTGGTGAAAGGAAAAGTTGGTGATCTGGCTTTAGAGCTGAGTGCATGCTCAGTGACACTCTGTACATAAGAAATTAACTCTGGAATTTACGAGCTCATTTTGTCTTTAACAAACATTTCTAGGGACACTCCCGCGTAGAAGTTTTGGAAGTGACTGAGGCCTTGAATAGTTTATGACAGACAAAGATGACCCGGGAGGGACTACTTCCTAAAATGCTGCTAAATGGTAGTGCAAGGCACCGCTTAGCCCAAGGTCTCTCCCCCCCCCCCCGTTCTTTTTCTTTTCTTTTGAAGGCAAGAGGGTACTGGAGATTGACACGAGAGCCTTGTCACTGACCTTTTTCATTTTTTATTTTGAGGCTGGATCTCACTAAATTGCTGAGTTGTTCTAGCTGGACTCAGTCCTCCTGCCTCAGCCTCCCAGAGTGCTGGGATTACAGACCTGGGCCACCACTGCAGGCTTGACCTGACTTGCCCCCTACAATCATTTTTCGCAGATTTGCAAGCAGGCAAGGGTTGGCCCGCCCAACCCCCAGCTCCACGCTTCTATTCTTCAATGCTGTTTCCCATTCCATCCACAGCTTTCATTCCTTTCTCCTGCTATGCCCCAGGGTCGCATTTATAGTGCACGCACACCTCTTTTTTATTTTATTTATTTATTTATTTATTTATTTTTCGTTGAGACAGGTTTTCGCGATGCAGTTCACTTTATAGCCTGAGCTGGCCTCAAACTCGCGGTGATCCTCCTGCTTCAGCCTCCCAAATGCTGGGATTACACACATTTCTTTTTAGTCTGTAGAAGATAGCATTATCCTTGACATGCAGCCAACATCTCTATCGGTTTACAAAAGTTCATAATTCTTCCCTGTTACCCATTCTTCTAGAAAGCTCTGGGGAAGCCCGATTTATAACTTGACTGTCACAAAGGGGCGTGCGACCCAAGGATGCAAAGGGCGACACCCGGTTAGGAGAAGGGGGCGGAGGACCCTTAACCTGAGGGCTGCTTCCCAGGCCCCAGCCACGCCTCCCTCCTCGGCTCGCCCGGCCCTGCAGCCCGGTGCGGACTCTTATTTTGAAGGTCGCGGGCCGCGGCGTGGCGTCGGAGTCTCCCTGAGTCACCCGCGGCTCGCAGCTCGCTCGCTATAAAGCGCGGTACCTGGGCGGCCGCGCAGCCCCAGAGCCTGCAGCGCGCACGGCTCGCTCAGGACCGCGGATCGCGAGCAGCTGGCAAGGGCACGGCCCCGAGAGCCGAGGTAGACTGGGGAACCCGGGCGCCGCGGCGGGCGGGAGCGTTTGAGTCCACGGGGCCACAAGCCAGGGGGCGCGGTGGGAGCGGGCGGGGCGCGGGCCGGTGGGCACGGAGCAGCGGCTCAGGCCCCCGCCGACTGCTGAGCCCCCGCCCGCCCGGTGTGGGCACGGACTTCGGAAAGCTGACCCCAGAAGGGAACTTTTTGCACCATTTTAACAGCGTCGGGTTTGGAGAGGATGCTTTGCCGCCACGCACGATCCCTCCCACTACTGTGGCTTCTGCGACCCAGTCCACACTTCACCGTGGCCCCTCTCGGAGAGCGCAGAGAAAGGGGGACTGCCCGGGGTGGGGGGCGATGACCTAATCCTGCAACAGCTGGCGGGGGGAGGGGTCCTCCCTCCCGAGCCGGGCTGAGCTGGCCCCGCGCCCCTCCCAAGCCGAGCCTTCTCCTCCTTAGAGTGGTTCGCCCCATCGCGGCGCCCTGCCGGGAAAGTTTGCCCGGGACGTGGGGGCGCGGTGCCCCACGCGAAGTAGGTGCGTCTTCCAGGCGGGCTGCTGTGTGGCCCCCGGCTCAGGCGCTGCAGCCCCCGGACTCCCCTTTGTTAGCGGAGCGTCGAGCCCGCCCGAGCCTGATCAGCGAAGGCAGGCCAGGCCCTCTCCGGCGTGACGCGTGCCCTCAGGAGGGGGCTTCCCGCCCTTTGCCTTGTTTAACCCTGAGGTGGCCCGGGCCTGAATGGTGAACAGTCCAGAAGGGAGTTGAACACCCTGGAGCCTGGCCGGGGCTTGGGACTTTGGCTCTGGCGCTGGGGACTGCAGGGGGCGCTCTAGGGAGGCGGCGGGGCTGGTTGGGTCGCCTGGGACGCAGTTAGCCCTCCAGCCTGCGCTGAACTGCGGCTCACACCAGCAGCAAGCCTGGACAGGCCGAGCCCGTACCTGGTCCGCAGACGATCACGGGTCGGGTGTGAGTTCATCAGACCCGGGAGGCTGCAGCAGGCAGAGCTGGCGCTTGTCCACCTCGGTCCGCCGTCGCGGGACTAGCGGGGGAAAGGCACAGACAGACTGCCCTGGGCGACTGGTGCGGCCCTAGGGACACAGCGGAAAAGCCCCTCCCCGCTGCTCCCGCCCTGCCCCGGCGGCCGGCCGTGGGCTGGGCCTTTGGAAACTGCCGGGTCTGCCTGTAAGGACAGTCGGGATTCCAGTCATTGAGGCTTCTGGCACAACTGTGTCCCTATCTACCCAAGGGAAAGCTGGCCTGCTCTTTGTCTCAAGAGGCTGGGTTGCTTCCGAGCGCACAGCCCAAAGATGGCATCTTTCACACTAACCATTCACATCCCCAACGGAAGAAAGCGCCCCCAACACCGGCGGACTTTGATTTAATAAGAGGTTTGAGCGCATTTCACCTTTTCCTTTAGGCTATTCATACTGATGGCTAAGAGACAGTTGGAAGTATACGTGCTACTAGGCCTTAGGGTGGTTGTCAGATTTTATAAATTAGGCAGTCAAATGGTCAGTATTTGAACAGTAAACCTATAAAAGCAGACAAGAGCTAGATCACGTTTTGAACTAATCTCCACACTTTGTTTTTAAACTGAGTTTTCTTTTTTTTTTAAATCTTTAGAAAAAGGAGTGAGGGCAAGTCGCCTAGTGCCCACATCACATCCCTATAAAAACTGAGCATGCGCATTAAATAACAAAACACGCCCACATGGACATTTCGCGTTCTAAGTGAGGAGAATGGGTAGATGTTTGGAAATGATACAGCTTTATTTTCTTTGCTTGTTGAAATCTATGAATCATAAAATTCTGGTAGCTGGTGCCGTACAATGGCTCACCTGCTTTAAATGATTTAATAACTGCTTGGCCTGTCTGCCAGGTGGGGACTCAGACTTAGTAAACAACAGATCTGTGTCCTTCTCACAGTAGCCTTAGTGTTCTTCTTCAGATCCTGTGGGCACCAGATATAGTTTCTAGTCAATTTCATAAAACTTTTAAAGATAACAATAAAAACACAATGGCACCTACCACATTGCATCAAGATTTGTCTTCAACCTAAAACTAAGTTTCCCAAACTTTGCTCAGGAGTGGTATTGGACTCCTTTGAGGATCATTGCCTCTTCCAGCCCCCCCCATATATTATTTTCTCTAGGTTACAGTAAATCGTTGGCTCTGTGACAGGAAAAGCAACAAATTTTCACTGAAACAGAAAGAATTTCCTGGAAATTACCGAAGAGTTCACACTGCTCAAAGTGCTGAAGCAGCTATTTCAAAAGAAAATTATTAATTTGTTCAGTTTGTGATTGTCCAGAGAATTGTTAATTTGTGCCCTTGTTCCAGATTACTTTCACTGTCTTCGGGCATTGGAAATATATGTATTAGGTATTACCTTCTCTTTGTGCATATTTCCACAATTTCATATCAAAATATACTTTGTTAGCATTTATTTAAGAAGATTTAGATAAACACTGGATAGTCAAACTTCACTGTACTTCAGTAGCAACCTATCATTCAATATCTTTCAAAGTAACCTTCTTCCATAACTAAATGTGGGCGGCAGCCACTAAAGATACACTTTTTTAAAATAATATGTTCAAGGAGCCCCAAACACTTGACTCATTCGCCCAAGTTATGCTGCTCCAGCGACCCCTCAGGATTCCACTGATTACAGGGAAGCTCCGTATCAGGTTTTATACCGGAGAATAAAGAACTAGAGATGATGAAAGAGAAGGGCTTGATCCGAGAAGATGTAATGACTAGAAAGTGACAGTCTATTGTCCTAGAAAAGGCGGGGGAGTAAAATGGGAGTAAAGAAAGCTGAAGGTGTCTGGGAGAGAGAAGCTCCACTGGAAACCAGGGACATTCACAGTTTTCTGCCCAACATGTGGACTACTTCAGGAGCAGATTTCTTCCCGACAGTAAATCTGAGCTGTCTTTTTGGTTATGTGCTTTACGGTTAACCATAATTGGTAACATAAGCCATTCCAGTGAGGTGAGCCGCTCTTGCTTGTATATTTTGGATAATGACTACGAGGAAACAAACTGAAAATGTGGGATGATTAGCTAATATCAGTCCAGAATCTCATTGCTGACTACACGGTAGCCCGACTGCCAAAGTGTCTCCGCGATGGTAAGCGAAGCTGGTGATTTTCACAGTTTGGCTCAGATTGTTGGAAGCTGAAAGTCTTTTTGGATGGAAAAGTTTCCTCCTCGGGGAGAAACTGCCATTTGCACACAAGGTGTGTCAGCCAGGAGAAATGAGTGGTGACTTTTCTGGTTTCTGTTGGCAAAATTTCGCATTTAGAAAAAATATAGGCATGTTAAAATTAGACTCCTAAGAAGATGAACCTTCTAAGTAAAAGGAATGGCTATTGGATTTTACCAGTGAAAGTGGAAAGAAGAGAACGAAATCATGATTGTACCCAGGCTCTTTGGTGCTCACAGTTCTCTAAAGTGGGCTGCTGTGTTTCCTGGTATTAGAACTGCAATCAAGCGTCCCATCTGCACAGGAATGAAGTAGCAGTCACTGCCAAACACAAAACTGAAGCTTGATGTCTCTACTCTCCACATCGGCGATGCCTTTGTGACACTGTGAGACCTACGGAGGAGGCAGTCCTCTGCCTTCCAATGGGTTGTAGTCTTGACTGTAGATCCATCTGTGAACTTATCACTTGGAATTTTGAACATATCTTTTCACTGAAACTGTGTCACATTTAATGGTTAGGTTCCCAGCCCAGCCCAGCCCAGAGATGGTAGCTGAAGTATTCTGCTTTACTAATAGAAGCATAGAACGGAGCCACTATGTATTACATGGTTGTTGTAGGAAAATACACTCAGCTTCATCTCGATTTTTTTTTTTTTTTTTTTTGGTACCTGGGAGCAAACTCACGACCATGCACTTGCAAGGCAGGCACTTATCTGCTGAGCTAAATCCTCAGCCTCATCTTGAAGTTTTTAAGGATTTTTAAAATCCCAACTACAATGGCAAAGGGATCCTACCTTCACTTTTTCCCTTTAAACATTGAGGGAAAGTAAAGGTACAGGGATACATTGCCTTTTCTATTCCCTTTATGCTAATAGAAACCCCAACACTGAAACCAGGGACCTATGGGCCTGGGGATCCTAGCAGTATCTGGATTTGTGGCCACAGAAGGGAAAGAGCAGAGGAAAGAGGGCACAGTAATGGAAGAAGTGAGACCTAGTTGTCAGTCACCTATAGGACCAAGTTTGGTTTATCCATATGAGCTGCCATTATTTTCTTACTAAACATTTTTTATACTTATGGAGCCTAGACCTAGACATTAACACTACCAACTGTATGTTCAGTATTTTTAAAGTCAGAGCTAGGTTTTAAATGGAATATTTACGAATAGAAAGAAAGCAAAGACACAGGCATCTATTTTTCTTTTTGTTTCCAATTGGCTAAATTCTCAAACCAGTATTAATTTGTGGTTGGACAGACTTTCTTAAGATAAACTTGGATGTAGATGTAAACATAATAATGTTCTAATTATAGAGCAGGCACCATTTGTTGAACACTACACTAGAACATGTGCTAAAATATTTAATCCTTTGTGTCATATAATCCTCATTGCAGTCCCATAAAGGAAGCACTGTCAGCATCTCCATCTTAAAAATGGTAAGAGCGAGATTTGGAGAGGATAAATTATTTTCCAGATCCACACAAATCAAAATGGCAGCCCTGGAACCTCATTAATACAGTAAATTTTGTTGAGAACTAGAACTCTCTGCCCTATTGGAGCTTATATACCAGTGATACAGACAGAGCAAAAGTATAGTAAACTAGATATCTAGTGCTTCAAATGGAACTTTGTGCTGCAGAGGAAAGAAAGCCAGGAAGGAGAACCAGGAATGCCAGGCTAGAGATGCAGACCAGTGAGATGGAATCCCAGGCTGAAGAGAGGTTGTGAGCCAACACAGTGAGTCCAGGGGGGCTTGCACTATTGATTCTCACAGCAAACCACTTTGTCTTGTAACGCTGGCTGGGGGACTCCACGCCATCCTTGCCAGTACTGGAAACAGGCCAGCAAGTGACCGGGAGGTAACCAAGCATAGCTCATGAAGGGCACGGAGTTATATCCAAAGGCCAGAAAAGGTGGAGACAGTTTCTGGAGAGACATCCTGGTGCACAAGCAGAGGGCTTGGCCTTGGCAAAGAGCACAGAAGTTCTTCTGTAGGCCTGGAAAGCTGACAGGTCTGTGGGAAGAGATGCAGGGGAGGGGGTGGGGGTGCTGGGAGCTTCTGGGGGTCCTCTTCTGCTTGCCCCATTGTCCCAGTGAGATGGGGACCATGGTCATCAGCTGGGAGAGGTTTGCAGAGGGAATGTTAAGGGCAGCTTGAGAAGAGAAGTGTGCAGTAATCACCTAGGTGAAAAGGAGCCTGAATTTAGTCAAATGTGGGGTGAACAGTCAAGGTCAAATTCTCACTTATAACTTTCGCAAGGTATTAGACCTCAGAATTCTTTAATCTGACTCTTGAACAGAGGGACTATTTTAGGATTCTTTTCTTTGTCTGTAACTGACTTGGAGCAGAACCCTGACTAATACATGCATGGTTAGTTTTTGTTGAGTGGCTACTATAACAAGCCTCCTACTCAACTTTCCATAAATTTTGTGTAGTTTTGTATCCTAATTGTCATTTTGTTTTCTCCCTTCTCTGAAATGCTCTGATGCTCACTGTTCCCACAATAGCACTTGTATCCCAGTTTGTTGCTAATTGTTTCATTGACCTCACCCCATCTCTGTATAGATTGAGTTTTAAATCATGGGTGAATTCTCAGTGTATGCTTTTGTATTCTGCAGTGGCTTCCCAAATTGAACCGCATTCCTACCTAGCTATGTTTTTGTCGAAGCCAGCAAAGATGCCACCTACTCCATTTATTCACTCCTTGTTAGCTGGCACAGGGTATAAATAGCTAGAAAACAGGAACACCAATTGGGATGGTTATAACAAAGCAGGAAACAGATACTGGGTGATCTCAACTAAGTAAGATACAAAGGAACTGATTGCAGTAGTTGGGTTCTGGGAAGAGTAAAAAGATAAAACCAACTGTACCAGGCCTTGGAGGTGTGTGAGGGCTAGGGAAGAACACATCCTGGGCCACTTGGGGCCATGGGGTTGTGAGCCAACACAGTGAGTCCAGGAGGCCCATGCAGTAGGTGCCTTTCACAGAGGTAAGGACAGAAGGGAAGGCGAGGGTTGTCCTGAATATTCCAAGTAGAGGTATGCAGGAGACAAATATTGGGAATTATCACCACACATGGTAATTAAAGCCTTCAGAAAAGATGAATATGCCCCAAAAAGGAGCATAAAGTAAGAAAATCAGGCTCTGTGTTTGAAAGCTAAATAAAGTCAACTTTCATTACTTAACTAAGCTGTGCAGGAGTCTGCGAAATCTGCCCAGCGACAGAATATTGAAGTCTGACATATTCCAGTAAAACCACAAATGAATTGATTTAAAACTGGGGTTAGAAAAAGTTGTGGTTTTTCTTAGTAAAGCCTCGTATTTTACTTGTCTCCATAACTAAAAATGGATGTATTTGCAGAGAAGGTGACATGTGGATTTCTCAAAATCTATTTTTGGTTCCTATTAGGAGACAAAACGAATCCACATGTACTCCATACTTCCTTCCAGCACACCATTTTGTTACATAATGTGGAAAGCTGGCGTACGTACTGTCCACACTTGCAGCTGTAAATCTGTCCAGGCAAGTGACTGTGAGATATCCAGGGACAGGCGATAAGGAGATGAATCTCACTTCTTCAAGGGGAAACTTTTATTTCCAACAGAGTGGTACTGAAGAATTTGCAGATCTCTTTGAAGGGCAGAAAAATCATCTAGGGATACGACGGCAGTTGTCCAAGCCCTTGCATTCCTTGGCCCCTCTTTATCCACAGTTTACAAACATAGAATATTGTACTGTTTAATATCAGTTCATCTTCCGCCTTTCCAGAACTGTTCAACAGTGTGTGGTAGGTGCTCAGTGGAACTACCAGATGTGTGAAGCTGCCAGACCTTTAACTTTGGTCGGTTCCTTTGCCTTAGGAAACAAATGAGTCGCGTAGCCTGAAGAATCTCTTGAAAAAGTTATTTAGAATTACTCTATATTAAAAGATTTTTAAAAGCCTCAATTTAGATCCATCACAAGTATGTTAAGGTTGAGGTATACAAAATGCAGTGTTTGTTGCTGTTGTTCTTGTTGTTTCAGTAATAGGGACTGGAGCCAGGGTCTTGTGCACGTTAACTAAGCAACAGTATCTCAGAGCTACATCCTCAGCAAATTCAGTTTGTATGTGAGGGCCAAGTTCTCCTTCATTCAAAAACACTAGGACATTGGCCACTTCCTAGTAGGAGAGCTGGATACAACTTATACAACTTATATATATACAACAGTATATACTGTACTGTACAGATTTTTTTTAAATGATGCATATAGAAATGACTGTCCCAAGGCTCAGTTTTGCAAGTCTTGGATCTCCAGAGTCCAACTGTGATTTTCTGTGCAGCACATCAAGCATTCCTCAAGATGCAGGGTGATGTTAGCACTAGAAAATGTACACTCAGGACAATAGCAGAACTTTCCGAAAGCTTAAGTACAGATGGCAAGTATGGCAAAGTCAAATTGAGAACACTGATCACAAGTTCAGGAAAGTTTCTGAGGGTAAATCCTGTTTAAAATATGGAATGCCAGCTTTTTTGGGAAAGTAATTCCAAAGGAGGAATCTGGTTAGTTTGCTGCGTGAACCACACAGTGGCACTTCCTGCCACAGGGCCACCTGCCCTCAACCAGTAAGAGAGGAACGTGCAGCAGTGTGGGCATCTTAGTCATTGAGGGGCAGTCACTGTCCAGGCACTATCTTGGCCACTGTGGGTCTGTCCTTTTGTGTCTCTTTAGTGTCTCGTCCCTGTTACATTCATAGTGGCTTCTACAACCCTTCTTGGAGTTTCGTTTTCCTGTGTGTTTATTTTCTAACCCTATCATTTTAATTTTGTCTACTTATTAAGTCAAATGCAAATCTGAAAATGAAAGAGAAGGAAAATCACTTTGGACTTTCAGATGTGTGCTCCATGTTTTTGTGGCTCCAGTTGTTTCCTTTTACCATAGTGTTCCCCTTAAATCTATAATTAGGATATATTTCAGAATTATTCTCATTGTGAATGATTTCATATCCTGTCACAGAATTGTTGGTTTATTATGTTTTAAATAAGCCAAGTAATTATGTAACATTCATAGAGTGCTATGGCTATATTGCTGATAGTCATTTGGAGAATTAGCAAATGTGATAGACTAAATGTCTTGAAACAAAGTCTAGTTGACTCTACTATGAATCACTTGTGGTATTTCTCTTCTTACATGGTAGTTTTGAATTTTATTTTCACTTTAAGGTAATATGGTCATCCTTTCATTCATTGTGCTCTAGGTAAGGTTTCAGATACATTATCCCTTCTGCAATGTTCATTAAATTAAAAACAGGAAGATAATTTCACTTTTATTGACAATCAGCATTCAGCTAAACTTATGAATTAGGAAAATACAACATTCCAGCTTTCAGCAGTCTGATTAAATGTTAAAGCATTATGAAACCCAGGATGTGACCAAATATTTGGGTCATCTTCTGGCAGGCTTAATATATACCTGGTGGTTTCCTGGGACATCAGACAGCTGTATCTTGGTGTGTTTTGAGTTAATGATGCAGGAAGGTTTAGAAATATATTAATGACTAGTAATCTACTGGCTGTTCTGCCTTTCGTTTCTATTGCTGGGGAGATGGCTGAGGCCCCACGTCTATCTTCTAATGGGCCTGTAGGTTCTAGTTCACGCTGTCCACCACCAGCTGTCTTCCCAGACTTCTCTGTTTGCTTCTCTTAAAACAGACACTAAGTGAAAGGAGTAGTAGGTTCTCAGCTGTCATATCCTCTAGGAGGGAATTGAAACGCATCCCTAACCAGTTCTGCATCTCTCTTCCTCACCTTCTTTTCTTGCATCCATGGAGCATTTGCCTAAAACTTGTAAGAAGTTAGTGACTGTACAGGATATGATTCACTTGTCTTGAGGAAGTCAACTGTGAATCTCAGACTTCAGTAAGTTCCACATTCTAGCTAAAATTATATGCTGCAGCATAATTAGTAAAACTATATCAGAAATAAATATTTCTCAAATATCCTAAGTGCCTATTACCCCCAAAATGATGACAGAGGCAATTCAAGAAATGTGTAGTTGTATATATAACATAGGATACACAAGCCAGGAAAATATACTGTGTCACCTAACCTAACTAGCTTTTAAGCATGATTACTATGGTCTTGCCAAAAAGGAATTTTAAATGCAGTAAGGTTTACCATTAGTGGGCAACAAAACATCAGTAAAAAGACTTCCTTGCAAACCTTTTGAATTTTTTTATGCTAATTTGCATTTCAGGAGATAATAAACTTTGGATTTACTGTAATTTAGGAAACATGGGATGATTAATGAATCAGTGCAGCCTCTGAGCTAGGGTAACGGGAAAAAATTTAGCTTACAAAAATAACAGTCTCCACCTGGGCAGGAGCTTGTCTTCTCTGTTTAGAGAGAATTAGAGAGAAGTTTTAAAAGAACATTTAAAATTTACAGTTGATTTTCATTGATCTTAGTTCTTAGATTTTGGGATAAACAAATTTCATATGATACTGGTGAATTGGAGTTCTTTCGCTGCAGTGCTGTAGGCAAGTTAGAGTCCGTGATGCCAGGTAATAATGATGCTCCAATAAAAAAGTCCTCCCATTATACAGTGGTTTTGATATGTGCATGAGTACATGCTTTTGCTATTTTAATGGACGAGGAGGTTCACCACATGAATCCGAGGCCTTCCATATTAGGCTTTTGGGAGAATTGACATACTGGGGATCACATGAGGTGTTTGAGAAAAAACGGAGACTAATTGAATACAGAGGCTTCTGTGGGGCAAACGGAGTAGAGAATTCAGTCAAATGATGTCACCCAGGGGTAGCAAGCCCATGCCCGAAAAACTGGCAGCCACTTACCCATTCCAGTCACCTGAGCCATTTCCTGGGCTGGAAACAATGTTACGGAAAGTAAATTTCCCTGCCAAACTCACCACACCTTGCCTGAGCATGGGTACCTTTCACATTGCCCGCCCCAAGAGTAATTATAACCTCACAGCACATGTACTGGGTTTTGTGAATGCAGAGAGGAAACGCTAGTGTTTTAACTGACTACAGGAGAGCGTGAGTGTGCTCCCCTTGCCTGCAAAAAATAATGCTTTTATCATGTGTGGTCTGGTGTGGATTAGGACCCATGAGAATAGTGTATCGGGCTCTGCAAATGAAGGGCTTTGACAAAGATTTGAGTTTTTCTTTGTTTTGTTTTGTTTTGTTTAGGGCTTTGTTTCTTAAATAACAGTAAGGTCACCTTTAATTAAAAATGATAGTTGAATGTGCCTAGATGTAAAGGCTGCACTTGATCATTTTTTACTTAAGTCTAAATGAATTGCCCTTGTCACTCATTCAATAAATATTTAATGATAGTGTTCATTTTTTAAAGTGTGTTCTGTACACTGTATTAATTCTCACCACAGTTCTGTGAAATCTTTGCTTATACTTAATTAAATGCACACACACATATCTAACGGGGAAATTAGCAGTGAGAAGTTAAAGGATGTCTTGGTAAAAAAAAAAAAATGACTTTGACAACTATTTTTTAAGCCGACAATGAGTAATGTATCAACTAGAGATTCTATGATGAGAATTTTTTTTAATTCAGTATTGTTCTACCCTTCCTTTCTGCTTTTCTATTTTCTTTAATTTTCTTTTATTTCTTTGAAAACAAAGGGAAAATATGCAATATAACAACCATTGTTAAATTTCTTTCATTCTGTTTTGAAGACCTGTATTGTTATTGTTTTGAGTTTGCTGTTGTTGTCTATGCCTTTTGCTTTTTGTTCTTCTTTCCTGACTTATCTTTTTTAAATTAAAAAAAAAAAAAAAAAAGATTGTCTTGGTTTCAGAGCGGCCAGGCAGCACAGAGCTCACCCTGGGCTTTTCTTGCTCTGAATTTTGGGCTCTTAAAAACTATATGCCCTCAATGTACAAGACACCGTGTTTTCTGCAGCATTCTTTAACCCAGGCAGTTCTAAGATTTATTAGGTAAAAGAGGTTTAAAAAAATTGAGCAACAGGAAATTGGACTGTAACATCCCACGGTCTATCTTTCCTGCCAACTTACTATAAATAAGGATGAACTCCAAGTATTAAAAAGTTATTTTTTGAGTATGATATATACTTGAAAGTCTTTCCAAAGCTTCCAAATCTAAAGTCATTCACTGTCTCAGCCTACACTTAGCGCACTCTGCACTCAGCATTCACCTGGCCGGAATGAGGAAAGCTAGAGGCCAGAAGCAGAATAGATCAGCTGGTTCTGTGGTTGACATGGAAGTGAAGTCCTCGGAGGAGGCAGTGATCAGCTGTGGCTGGGGAGCTGGTACAACGCTCCAAAGAGAACCGAGACCTGAGGACGTAGAGGTTTCACAGACAATTGAGGTAGAGTGGAGGAACGGCTCTGCTGCTGGTCCAAAGGCCCCAAAGTGGAGGGAAGGCGTGTGTGGAAGGTAACGATTGCTAGCAAGGAGCCAGATGGAGCAGGTGGGAAGGCTTTGCAGGCTCGACCCAAAGTACCGTGGAACTGTGAAAATGCTGTCGTTCTGTTTTGTTTTCTTAGAAAGGACACAGGCATAAATAAATTTAAATACTTCCTATGGAATGTTAAGACCTATCTATCACTTTTTACTAACACCTTTTCAGTAACATCATCTGACTTAGATTACCTTTTAAACAGGTTACTGTAAAGACTATAAGGACTCAATAACCATAAAACTTACTGTAAAAGAAATATTTGTGGAAAGAACTTGACTAGTCATGACTAAGACATGGTTGGTGGAAAGGAAAGCTTTGGCTTTACATATTACTGTAATGTACTCCAAAGGGCTTGAAAATAGTCTTAAGTGAATCTTTTGCCAGTCTTTATACCCTTGATATATTTGACAAGCTCTCATTTTTAGGTGAAAATTCCCAGATGTAGCAGAGATTTCAAATTAATGTGATCCAAAAGAATGAGTCTTCCTCTTCCTATATAGTTTGAAATAGCACATAGTTGTTGTAGGATTCCTCTTTTTCCAATTCTTCCTTCTTCCAATTCTTCCTTCTTTTCCTCATCTAATGACTTTTGGTTGTTATATCATCCATTCTTTAGCATGAACTCAGCTTCAAATGCTGTGATTTCAGTTATTAAAACATACCATGAAGCTTTGGGCTATGGCTGAGTGACAGAGAACACTTGCCTAGCAGTGGTGGGGCCGTAGGTTCATTCCCTGGCACCATAAAACAAGGCAAAATCACACCCTACCACAAATCAAGCGAGTGTCACAATTGACTTGTTTGTAAAAGTCTTGTTTTACAATATATCCTGACAAATTTGGCAGTCTGTCTAAAATGTAATTCCTATGACCTCCTTTCTTCCCATCAACAAAATTCGCTATCCTATCATGAATATGTAAATTTTGACTTGCACATTTGTTTAATTCTATAACTACTTCACAATTCTTTTTATTCTTACAAGATCTAGGACCAAAAATACATTGGAAATGTATGCACTATATATAAAGTGAAGGTTCAAGTTTGTGTGTCATTCATTTTCTCATGTTTGCTTTTATAACGTAGATACCCAAGAGCTAAATGGATCCATTTGACATTTGTAAGTTAAGCAACTTTAAGAACCTTGTGATGATCATAAACTTAGGGCCTTAAATAATATATAGGGTATCAGTGTCAAAACCAGCAATGTCTGCTCAACAAATAATTGAATTCTCTTTATGAGAAAGGCATAGAAGTATTTTGCAACTGCCTTATATGAATTCTAAATACATTATTATGAGAGAGAAAATAGGTTGGTGCATGACAGGTAACTCTGGGGAGTAATGTGTATGGAAGTTTGCAATTTGCCCCTTTTGGGTGACCTATGAAAGAGCCTGCATGACATGGTGAGTTGTAAAAGGAAAGATGCATTCAGTAACTGAGGTGATGTATTATCATTGAAACTTATGTAAATCAATTTACCCATAGTAAGAGAGTACAAGTTCATGCCTAAGGATCAAAGGCACCCTGAAAAGCAGTGGTTCTGAAAGCACAGAAGCGGTCCCCACAGTAGCAGCCTCCGCATCGCCATCACAGGAAGGCATATGCATGGCACCCTGTGGATACCAGGACATCCATTTCTTACCCACTACTAGAAATAAACAAGACTTTCATTTAAGTTTAGCCATGTTATCCCACACACACACAGAAATGCTAATTTGGAAATGTTAAGGCCAAAGCAAAACAATTTCAATATTTGCTAAAGCAAAACAATTTCAATATTTGCTAATGAAGAAGGGCTTGAAAACCAGAAGCAAGAGCGTCTCCTGAGATCCGCGCCATGCTGGAACTTAGGGCACCGAGCCAACCAGTAAGCAGCCTGCCGCCCTGGAAAGTGACTGTGGTCTGGGGAGCTGCGGCCACCCCAGGGCAGGGAAACCAGAAGCAAGAGCGTCTCCTGAGATCCGTGCCATGCTGGAACTTAGGGCACCGAGCCAACCAGTAAGCAGCCTGCCGCCCTGGAAAGTGACTGTGGTCTGGGGAGCTGCGGCCACCCCAGGGCGGGGAAACCAGAAGCAAGAGCGTCTCCTGAACTATCACACATGTTCAAATTCCAGTGAGACACAGTGTGGTAGATAGAACCAATGGTGGTAGAGCAAAAAAAGCATGGTAGGACTTCTGAATATGTGTGATAGTTCAAACAATTTTTTTTCTTTTTTATCAAAAATGAGATATTATAGTACCCATTGATCATTTTCTGTTATTCAGTTCAGAAAGCCCTGTAATTCTTTCACTCTATGTATGGCTTAATACTATTGTGTTATGTTTGATATTATTGTATTTGAAACT